>CAESWR010001096.1:186472-204394 GCA_903171835.1 Mullus surmuletus | reverse complement strand
CAGTGTGAGAAAAAGCGGCGGAACGTGGTCCTGTGCGAGCGTGTGTGTATATTTAAGGAAACCCGGTGAGCTTATAAGATGGGCCTGACATAATGGAGGGCCTATTTATAGAGTCATGACCACCGTGGTGTTTCCCTGCAGTCTGGTTACTCAAGGCCCCCCTGCATGCTTTGACTCACTGCCCTCCTGCAGGCAGAGTGTAAGCATGTGTGTTTGTGTGTGTGTGTCACGCTCCAGCACTGGTGCCATTACTTAGTGGGATTCCAGTGGCAGTGTCCAATGCTGAGTCAGACTGCCACCATTCTCCCGCGATAATGCCTCTTTAACCACCATGACCCTCCTCAACGGTATCTACTGATTCATCGGGAACCCAACTGGCAACCAAATGAGTGTGTCCCGGTTTTACACTCATGCATGCGTGCGCACACCTGGCAGACGGCCGCTTGCAGCATCGCATCCAGTCCCCCCTCTGGTGTGTCCATGTTGCCGGAGATGCGCTGGCGTTTCATGACGCGTGTGAACTCGCTCATGTTCCCCGTCATGCTCAAGACGTGGTGGAAGCCGTGGGCCGGGCGGCAGCGGATCTCGTAATCGCTGGCGAGACAGTCAGCGACAACAAAGAGGGAGCGGGGGGGTTTAAACTAATTAATTGCAAATCAACCAGCAGAAGCAGCAAACACCAGAAGCATGTTGTTTCAGTCTCCCAGCACAGCTCAGCATTTCAACAACCCCGACCCAAACACCCACAGAGTCACTCTGAGTCACACATTAACTGGGAAGAATTGATGGCTGCGACTTTTTTCTCCAAATTCGATCCAGACCGAGATTTCTCAGCTTTTGTTCCACGTATAGGCACAGAATGTTGACTCATGATCCAGCAGATGATGCATGTTAAACACTTAGGGGATTCCCTGACCTCCGTGGCTCCTTTGTGGTTTTATATGAAACGTCATCCTAAATAACAACGCACCCCTACGTTTGACCCATTAACCGCAGTGACATCGTTTAACATCTGTGCTGCCGTTGTGAGTATTAGATTAGGAACGCTCATTATTAAGCGGTCTGACTGTCTTACCTGCAGGGGTTGTGGATCTTGGAGGGGTGCACGTTGATGTAAGGGGACACGGGTTTGTCCACAAACGAGCCGAAGCCCAGCCAAAGGTCCGAGGAGTGCTCCATCATACGCATGGACAAAGCCACGCCCACCGTCTTCAGCTGCACGGCGAGCAGATGGACACGAGACGGTGAAACACAAACGAAAAGTGATGCTTTTTGAAACCGAAATTGAAATATTCACAGGGTTAGATACCACTGACGTATTTTAACGAGGCAATATCAGATGCAGATTGCTAATCGAGGCAGAGAGTCATGAAGCAAATCTGGAGGAGATGTGTGAGAAAAAGGGCGAAATGCCTCTGCACTGACTCACTGAGCAGCTCAGAGACGCACTCTCCAAAAACACCTACATGATCGAGGTTCTCCTGCATCGATGCCGACACGTCCACCAGATAATACAGATCCACGGGGTAACGCTCCAGCTGCTTCACGGCCACGATGAAACTGGCCTCCGCACCTGAAGGCGGCACGCAGCGACATCACAGGAGTCAAATCCCTTTAAATCCCCGACAGGCTTAAAACAGGCACTTTTGATGGTTCGCTTGCTGCGACCGTTCTTTCCTTCTTCTGTTCCGGCTGCAACCGTGCGGTGCTTTTAAACGGTGAATTAAGAGATTAACCAAGAAGATAGTACTGTGTATCCAAGCCATTAATGGTTGATAAATCAATTTTGGGGAATTTAAGACCCTTAAAAGTATTAAAAAGTCTTATCACCACTTTATGAGGTCTTACATTTTTGAAGGCATTTTTCTGAATTAGCTGTCAAATGAGTTTGAGGTCCAAAAACACATTGTTATGTGTGTGAGTTTATCCGTTTATTAAAAAAACAAAGATGAAAAAAACAGACTATTATGGGTGCATTCAGAAATTGTCTCTGAGAGCACCAGAACTCAATAAGAATTCAAATAATTGATAGTGGTTTATAGTCTTTATCGTAAACTAAAACAGTCAAGGTAATGGTGTCACTGATGGAAACGCTCGAAGTAGCTGTGAGGTATTAAAAAAATATCGACTGTCTTGAAAAAATCTATGCAATTAACTTATACTTTTACGATTCCTGTCTTTTCAGCTCATCCCAGTTGCATGGAATTTGGTTTTCTCCAATGGGAAATCAGCAAAAGTACCTGTTTTAAATTGAAACAGTAAGAGAATAAAATCCTGTTCTGACGTTCACCTGGACTGAGGCTGATGCTGATGTCTTGCGGGGACACCTGTGTGCCGCTGATGGTGGCGTTGACCTCCACGTTAGGCTCCGCCCGCTCCACGAACTCCGGCCCACAGCCTCGTCTGAGCAGATTCGCCGGCAGGTCGCAGCGGTGGCCCAGACCCGCCCCGTCCAGGAAGTCCTGAGGGTTCGCGGCAGAAACGAAAGAAAAAAGCCATTGATTGCTTTGATGTGGCCAAATATAGCAACTGAAAAGAACCTGGCGAGCGACAAGTGAGTCATGACGGAGGCGGCGTTGCCCTCGTGTGACCCCGCAGGCGAGACGCTGCGATGCTGCCAGAGACCCATTCAGAAAAGTCCACACTGCACTGCAGCATCCGCACAGCAACCGCTTTCGCCCTGCCTGCTATTTTCATTCATGTGAAATCATTGGTTTTAAACAGATGCTCATGTTTATTCATCCGTGTCCGTATTACCACCGAGGAAGAAAAGGTTAAATCTGAGAAGCAGCTCCGGCGAGCATTTGGGATATAATTTGATCATCACGTTGTAAAGCTAAGATAAACTCATATATGCGGTCCCTAATCGCCAGCTGGCTCCCACAATAAAACAGTGTCATGCCTTGTGGCTTTGGAATGGATTAGTGGCGCTTTGCAAAGAAACACTCACAAACACGGCAGCGGCTGAAACACTACGACATCGACGTATCGACAACTACGCGCTCGCTCACATGACAATGGGGCCATTTAATGTACAGGATCGTGCAGCTAGTGAATGAATACCCTCAATTACTGTTTAAAATAGAAAAAGCAAACAGTCTATGTCCGTAAGTGTGGCTAAATATGCGCATGGTGCCTCAACCTGAAAGCAAGACTGAATCCGGGTTATTTATGGCCGCCCCTGTGGCTGTAATTTGCCCTCTGACAAGGCTGAAAGTTTCACAGTGACTTCCTGGGACTTTCCTTTCCTCCCTTTGGCTGGCGCTGAGTGTCAACAAGCCGTGTGAACAGGCTGTACCTGCCTGGATTTAAATGCTGTGTGGGAGGTTAAAGTGGTGGTGGAGGTGGGAGGGGGTTCACACACCACTGAAGCCCACTTAATGGCGTCAGATAGGCTTCCTTCAAGGCTGGGAAACCACCTGAAGTCTTTAAACACACACAGATTAGTCTCGTCGGTGTGTGTCTGTGAATGTGTTGTGAATGCCTGGTTCAGACGACTTGTATGTGTGTGTTTGGTGGGGATTGGGAGTGTGGGGGGGCGGGGGGTTTACAGCGTCTCAGGGCAGTTTAGGGATTCAGGGCGGGTCCTTTACGAGACTGACAGTGAGAAAGCAAAGACAGATGCAGACAGGCTCGTGGGCAGATGCGCAGAATGGCAGCGACGTGCCGTCTAGACTAAACACATGGACGGAGAGCGGCTCTGTCCCTGAGAAACAGCGCAAATGGAAAAAATTCGCATGCAGACACACACGCAGGACGGGTCAGAGGGCAAGCCACTAAGCCTAAACACGCACATTATATTCACATCTGTGGACGGCATCAAAGCTTCTCTGAGTGTCATCTCAGGAATGCTGNNNCCCCCCCCCCCCCCCCGCACATCCCCTCCTGGGCACACACACACTTTTTTTTAAACATACCTCCTTGAAGCACCAGGCGCACTGTGGTCCACGCCGGAGACACTGGGCGCAGGAGGCCACGCCGGGAGGAGACACGCACGCGCCCTCACCTGCCGGAGACGGAGAGAGGAAGGAGGCGGAGGAAACACGGCCGAGGAGGAGAAGGCAGAGAATGTGATTAGCATATGAAACAACGTGTGTGTCAACATTCATTAGCCGTGCCGAGGAGCCCCCCCGTGGATATTTAGACATCTCATGCACGCTTTTGATGATCCAAGCACCACTTAGCATCTCATATGAGGCTGCTCGGGACCCTGCAGCCGGCGCTTGGAGCTCAGAGGCAGTTGGGAGTGTGGGAACAGGTGCTTCCATTGCGCAAAAAGGTTCTTCCCACACACACAGGAACACACACATACGCCCCCACACACACAAAGACAGAACATCGAGCCATAAATCAGTCAGCGAGCACAACTGTGTCAAATCAGGATCTTACAAGATGCAAGTTTTAGCGGGGTGAGGGCTGGGGGGGGGGGGGGGGGGGTCTTTTACGTGGTGCAAAAAGGGCCCCTCGGGGGAACTTTGCTACGGCGTAATTAATGATTCATTGAGATGATTTATCTGCTGGAATCCAATTTTCCAGATCCATTTTCAGCCAAAGGGGGGCGAGAGAATGTAGGGCAGAGGAAGGCTGCAGGTCTGAGCATCACTAACGAGACACTCAAATTAGCACTCATGACCCCTGGGAGAGAAAAATCAACTGAAGAGATGGTGGGACAAGAAGTTGGTGGGCCACATTTTTCTAAATATCTTTAAGAAACCACTGGTGTCGTGACATAAACACCACAAGACACTTTTGGAGTTGGTGCCCGTGGCCACTAATTGCTTCACTTTTACTGAATTTGGCTGTTTTTAACCCTTTAAAAAAAGTGCTGTGTGACCCCCTCCCAACAAAAGTATGGGTGAATTAGAAAAACTTGGCTCATGAATGGATATAAGGATGGATGGATGGATGTGTGATGTAACCACACACACACACACACACACTTCCTCCCCTAATGAGCCCTCCACTCACCCGGACGGGAAGCCTGCTGCGCGCAGACGGCCGCCACCACCGCGGAGCAGAGCAGCAGACACAGAGGGGCGCTGCCGTGTGCGACGCCGGGCCAGGAAGTCATCTTCTCCTCTTCTCCACGCCGGGAGCCACGAAGCGAGTCGGGGGGAGAGGGTCGGAGGAGGAGGAGGAGGAGGAGGGTCGGAGGGGGGCTACTGGAGACGAAGCGGGGCCGAGCGGCGCGCACCGTGCGTCCGCAGCCGCGCCAACGAAAGCCGGGAGTGCGGGGCCGAGCCGCGGGGCATTGTTCGCCACCCAATAACCTTCTTAATCCCGGACGGAGAGGTTCTCACATCCCACAGGCGGACAAATCAGCTTAGGAGCGCGCAGGAGAGCCGGAGAGGAGGGGGAGGCATGGCTCGGTAGCGGCTGCGGCGCTCCATCTATTTCCATCCAGCCGCAGGTGTGCGACGTTCTCTCCGGCTCCTTCTCGGGGGGTTTTTATCCCGGGACAGAGCTGAGCTGAGCTGACTCACACACACACACACTCTCTCACACACACACACACACACGCATCAGAAGCCCCCCCCCCCAGTGGTGCGTCGAGCCGGCGCGCGTCAAAACACGCGGACCCAAACAACGGCGTGCCGGAGCCGGGGGGAGAGAGAGTGGCGGCGTCTCAAACCGCTGGACTGAGTCAGGGAAGCGCTGCCATGGCAACCGACGCTCCGAGAGAGGCAAAGAGGGAGGGGAGAGAGAGAGAGACAAATAAGGAGAGGGAGGAAGACGGACGCAAAGTGCTTACTACAGGCTGCTGCTGCTGCTGCTGCTGCTGCGGCGCATTCCAGCCTGGCTTTGGATCGAGCGCCAGTGTTTATGTTGCTTCTTCTGGGGGCCGTTTAGCAGCAATCCTGGGGATGGATGCTGGGGTGCAGGGGGTAGAGGGGGGTGGAGGTGGGTGGAGGGGGGGTCAATAAAACCAGAGCTTCTGCAGTGGGGGGTGGAGGGGTGGAGGGGGGGGGGTCACAAACTGGTGCTAAAGGAGGTGGAGGAGGAGGGGTCCATTGTGCACAGATTCCAATGACATGCAGTAACCTTTGCCGGCTGCTCCGCTGAGCAGGAGCCAAAGACTTACTAAACAACCAACGCAGGAGGAAAACAGAGCAGGACAAAAGACAGTCGACCAGGGGCGTTGCAACAGTGCAGGCAAACCAGGCAATACAGGCAATAGCACGCACCCCCCCCCAGGCAACAACTTCCAGGCCCCCAAAGGGTCTAGAAACGCCTCTGCAGTCGTCCATCTTTGGCATGATCGGAGCCCCCCCCCCCCCCACCAGATAAAACCCAAAATGTTTTCCTTGGCTCGTCGCCGAAACGGTGTTTGTGCCAATGCAAAGCTCGCACAAACACACACACTCCCTTATCTGGTGTTTGAGCCTGCGACGCCTCTTTTCATTCATAGATTGTCAAACAGGGTTTTTTGGGTGGGAGGGAGGAGGAGGAGGAGGGGGCAAAGAAGGGAGTGCCAACACCTCCCGGTCCGTGCGCCGGTCCATCAGCGCCTTCTCAGCCCCCCCCCCTCAGTTATGGTAATGATGCAAACACACACCGCACTGTTTTCAGAGTGTGTGAAACATCTCCTGGCTCCAAGCTGCTCCACTTGCCTCCTTTCCAGCGTGGCTTCCCTCTCGTGCAGGGGTACGGTGAGAGCCATGGGGGGTCTTGAGGGGGTGGGTAAAATATGGATGTGTGTATGGGTGGTGGTCTGCAAGCAAACTTCATAATGGACTCTTGTGTAAACACTGGTCAACACGTGCATCTCAATGGCAGGTCATTGTGGAAACGATGAGACAAAACACTCCTCTTTCTATCGGTCCTCCCCCACCTTTTAACCCCCCCACCCCCCACCTCTCGCCCTCCCCCCGGTGTGTTTGTGTTAGCAGTCGGATGGGCTTTCCATCACGCTGGTCTGGTCTCATCATCGCTCTCCGAATCACACGCGCAGACACACACTCTCACACACACACACACGTATGACTCTCCAGTTGGCCCGTTTTGAGCTCCCCCTCAAACACCTGCCGGCCTTTCTCTCCAAATCCCCTCGCTCAGCGTTGACCACTCTCGCTGACTTTCTCTCTGAAGTGTCTCCCACACACACTCCTTTCAGCCGCACATTCTTTGGCACGACTTGATAATTTGATAGGAGGAGGTAGGACAATGCAGGGGTCAAGTGTGAAGCCAACCAGGGATTCCAATGCACAGGATTTAAAGCAGGCGGCACAAAATATACACTGTATGCCAGGAATTTTTTTTTCTTTTTGCACAAGAATTTTTCTGTGTGTGTGAATAGCAACTTTAGCTTATTAAAGCCTCATGGCAAAGTGTAAAATCCCCTTTGAATTCCCCTTTTTTTCCCCTTATCATCTTACATGCAAGTGTTTACTCTCAAAAGTCTGCTCAGCGAAGCATTTTACAGTTACAAGGAAATAAAACAGTTTGAGACAAAATCTATCAAAAATCCAAATCAGAAGTGGTCCCTGAAGAGGCCTAAATTTAACTTGCCCAAAAAAATAACAACACGTATTTCACTATGCGATGACGCAGGGGTCAAAAAATAGCACTTGAGGAACCGTTCAATGGTCCTGTTCCTGTTTCTCCCTGCACGAGTGCTTATCTGAGGTATTTCCAAAACCTCGATGTAAAACTGAAAATTCTTTGGTGACAGCTGGTGACATGTTTGTGCACACTTGTCTAGTCACTGTCTGGGTCCTCTGGAGGGAAAATACTATTTTGAATGTCAACAGTCTGGAGTTGTGACTACTTGTCGTTCTACCAAATCACCGCTGCTTACTCAGCACACAAATGCACAGCTACCATAATTGAATGGGTTCAAGGCCAAGTCGCTTTTTTTTACCGCCAAAATCATCTGACAAATTGGGAAACAAAGAAAAACCACAACAAGAAAAAGAGAAATTACAGTAGAAAAGATCTACTTCAGAAATGTCATGGGGTTTTCTACACCCACTCAGCCACAAATAACACAGGTGGAAACAAAACTGACTTCAGAGACCACGCTACTTTCCACCGTAGTGCGTGTTTGCACGTCTTTGCCTCTCATAGTTCCACCTCGGTTTGCGATCTGACACTTCTCTCTCATTTCGTCCCACAGCTCTCAGCTTGCAAACAGGACCCCCGAACGTCCAGACCCTGACAACTCTCTCCCTCCATTATGAATGAAAGTTATACGCCGCGAGCCTGCGCAGCTCCTCTGCTGGGCTCGTACGGTTAGAAAGTCATTTGCATCCGCGCGCCATGAATAATGTATCCGATAAACTCCGCTACAAACAAACAGAGTGTACAAAATACCTCAAGGTGCTTCTTATTTGAGATAAAAGGCTGTTAATGCCGTTCATGCTGGTTACAACAAGATATCGCCACTTAGTTGCACCCGAAAATGATTCACCATTAAATCAAATTGTTCATCATTAAAGTTTGATCATAAGAAAGTACCAGAAACTAAAAGGATTGGCTATTGCCTGCAGTCCGAGAGAAGCATTTAAACTTTTGGAGCCTACTATGGTAGAAGTTGCAGCACAGCACTGGATTTCCCCCCTTTTTTCGGGAGTAAATGTGCATTTCTAGATAACGCAGCGAGATACATTGATTAAATCAGAAAAGAAATCCCCCACCTTCTCCGACCACCGGTATTGTTTGTACAAATGTTTTTACATACGGAGACCACAATACCCATAAACCCCTATCACTTACTGCTGCCCGAGAAAGGCACGAGACGTGATGTTTTATGGAGGGGTCTCATTTGTCTCAGCGTCTGCCGGCCCAGCGGATCGAATAACGTTCACGCTTCAATTGAGATGGAATTGTCTGGGGATCGGACAATGCAATCGAATATTTCCTTTTGTGGTTTTATGGTGGGACGGATAGCATGTGCTTAGATTTCCGAAAACATCCGCCCGGTGCCTCCTGAACACGACCAAGGAAACCCCGCGGTTTGTATCATGTCGATGCTGACATTTACGTGAACCATCGGTGGCCTTGTGGTCGATCGCAAATACGCAGCAGTACAGACAGACACCTACATTTTGCTCAACCACCAGCATGACTCTCAGCACATAACAGGAACCCCAAGACCACAGTGACCCTTGTATTTCTTGTTTTTGTTTTTTTTACCGTCTCAAAATTCCGAGGAACCCAAGAAAACGGCTCAGTTGTAAATGACGCAACTCCTTTAAAGATGTGATACCAAAACGTCTGCTTTTCTGCAATAAATTGGCCACTTCTCTAACAAGGGTGCCGCGATGTTTGCCCAGCTGCTAATGTGCAACACCGAGATTTTTAAACCCCCGAAGCATCTGCTGCAAACTGTTCGTCACTCTGCAGTCTTCGCTGGAAGAGAAGACCCTCTCGGCAGAGGAAGCCTGCTGAAAGGAAACGCTGTCAGACAGATGACATACGTGTGCGACATGCGCACCGTTCTGCCCACAATCGCCGATGACAATAGACGGGGAAGTGACGGGCGTCTGAGCGTGCTGACAGTTTTCTTTTGCGAGTCACATGACTGCAGCCTCACGGCGAGGCGACAGAAATAGATGAGGTGCGGCAAGAGCTTGTAACTGAACCCCACATTAAACTGGTGGTCTATTAATACTAGTGATGCACATCATTTTAATAGCACATGTAGGTCAAATACGCCAAACCTTCTGTTATCTGCTATATTTTGACCTTGTATCACTGCAGATCCACTAAAAATTGAAAGAATTTGGTGAACTCTGTGCCGCGTATCATACGATGGGCCAATGTTTGTTTATGTTTGTGCAAACTTAGCCAGACAAAGCAGTTGACCGCCCACCCTGAGTCGTGGATCTGCTTGAGATTTCTTCCTAAAAGCGAGTTTTTCTGTGCACGTGTTGCCCAGTGCTTGCTCTTGGTTGGATGTGTTGAGTCTGTGTTTAAAATGTATATATGTAAAACAGTTATAAATATAATGTATATACATATATATGAAAGTAAAACACTTATTAACCATGTTCCATATCATCATTATGATCGTTAAATACGATTTGCGGTCTCCTCATTTGACAATCTTTCTTAGTCTAATCTTAGTCATAAGCGACAAGTACACTTTTACACTGACTTCTTCTCTACTGCAACAGATAATCCTATTCAATAAATAGAGCCAAGATGTGAAAGAAAAGAATATGAAGAGCAGCTTTGCACCGCCTCCGTTCAAAAGCTGGCATTCCTCTCACTGGTATCGTGTAGGATAGCAACCAGGGCATTTCCAAACCATGTTGTCCTTGAGATGTGAAAGTGAAATGCAAGACGAGGAGCCGCCTGGGGGAGGAAGGGTATCTTTTCCCCTCATCGTGCCCTTTTCCTCTCAACAGGGTGCCTTAGAGAGTCCCTGACTTTCTCACCCACATCCTGGGTGCCAGCTGCTGCGCTCTCTGCAACTGTAATTCTATCACGGCCGTCAGAGCGGCCCTCCGGCGCCGTGCCAACCTTGAGAGCGGGAGGGCGGGAGCGAGAGAGAGAGAGAAAGGTCAGCACTCTCAAGGTCTCTCGGCCACAATGTCCATAATCAGGGGAATAACACGTTTTGACCGCCGCGCTGCAGCAGGGAGGAGTAACACTGATATACCATCCTGTGGCTTCGTTGGCCGCCCAGCCTTCACACACACACACACACAAACCACCAGCTCCTCTGAATCTCCACCCGGGTTAGATTTCCCTGACACAACCATGGCTGTGTGTGTTGTGATGTGACCCGGCAGTCATGTGGAAACCGGCTCTGATTTCCAGGTAACACATCCACTATGTGTTTCAGTGCTGCAGAAGTTGTGCTGCTGCTGGTGACGAACGCGACATCAATGCCGCCATTGTTTCATTCTCTCCGTCGGGGCTGCGGAGTAACAGTTTGCATTCTCTGGAATAAGCACACAGATCTGTGGACGGATACAGAGCTGTCAATAAGAAAGTAAAATGAAAATGCGAGCTGAGGGCATTGCTTGTTCGTCGTCATAGAGGCTAAGATAGAAAGTAAATTATGATTCCATAGTAGTAGCAGTGAAACAGAGAGTGAAGTCATTTGTATCTCTATTGTTATTTTGTGACTGACACCTTTTAAGATTATTCGTATCTGCTCCAAATATCGTCACCAGCTCTGCTGGACAAAGGCCCTTATTGGTTAATCATACATTGTATCCCAGAATCGTCTGAAGGATAAAGTCTGCGGGGAAAATCTGGGCACTATCTGTTCTGCCTCTTCCTCCCGTCCTTCCCAGAAACGCCAGTTAATTTACATGGCAGCAAGCTGATACCAAGGACAGTCAGACCTGCAAACAAAAACTCAGTTGTATCGAGCAAGATAAGCAAGGGCGTAGAGAGTTTCACATTTTTCCAGTCAATTGTATCCACCAAGGTGGATTTTAATCATGTCTTTTGTGACTTCAAAACCTCTTTGAAAGTATCCAATATTATTAGTTTATCAAGTTGGGTCAAGCTGTTACACTTGGCAATGACCCACAGGTTAGAAATGTGTGTGCGTCCATCGAACTACATTCTATTGCATAGATGGTATTGAGGTAAGCTGGTTTGCCAGACCTTTTAACGTAGACACATCAAAATCAATATTTATCACCGATCCTTGGTATAAATGATCGTCAATTTGCTTGTTTTGAGAGCCAAGACCAGAATCAGGCACTCACACGATCAACAATCAATACCGAAATACCGAAGTGTGTTTAATCGCTCGATCTTTTCTCAGCTCTTTCAAACAGGTTGCCGAGTTGTCATGCAAGATTCCATTTTTTTATATTTTCATAACTTCATAAGTTAAGGTTAAAAGTTGATTATTGACGCTTGAAACAGCTGTGTTTAATGTCAACATAGATAGGTGAATAAGATGATGATCGATCACCGTATTTCAGGAATTCCAATTTTCCTTCCTCTGCATTCAAAAAAACACAACGCACAATAAATGAAATATCTAATGAGGTATTGTGGGTAAAAGAGCAGAAAGAATTGACTTTTTGGGAATTTGTATGTTGCAAAGTAAGAAGAGTGTGTGGCATGTCTCTTTGAAACCAAAGAGACGGGGATCATGTCTGCGTGAGGGCTGGGTGTGCAGTGGGCGTGGTCTAAACACATGTGCTTCTTTTGTGTTGTTGCTCCGTCTGCACTGTATATACTGTCCTACAGTTGGCTTTGCTCCCCCTGGGAAACAGCAACTCAGGAAGCTATGACATCATCGCTACAATCCCCTGCGTCTGTGTGTGTCTATGTGCGTGTGTGTGTTCCTTGACATCGTGAGTGAGTGCATGTGTGTGCATGTGTGTGTGTGTTTCTCCCACTCCCTCTGCGTCATTCATGAGTATGTCATCTTTCAGCAGAACCGCTTTGCATTTCAGCATTTCTCTGATCTCCTCCACGCCGGCAGCAGGCCCGCACGACCGCCAAGAAAGCAAACTCGGCAGCAAGAGAGGAAGAGAAGAGGGCCGGCTTTTATCAAAACAAACGTCTGCAAGAGTCGGGATGAATCTCAGCCTTTGATGCTGCGCTGTGTGCTTGAGGGAGTCGGCTAATGTGTATCCATTGAGGCAGCCCCCGTCTTCTCTCCATTTTCATAAACACAAACACACAGCTGCTTCGGTGGACTTTGTCCGCTGGGAAGGCAGGGAGTTTCCTTCCTGGGTGAACTCGTTACCGTCATTCAGCTCCTACGGTCAGGGCTCGGCCAGAGGAGGTGGAGTATGAAAATATCAGGTCATCCTATTTCGTGGAAACGAAAAAGCACACTCACGGATTTGCAACCTTGACCAAAGTCAGCCTCCCATCTGCCTCATGCAAACGCTGCCTTTGAATGTAAATCACACACCCAAAAGCTCCAGTTACTGCGAGTGTGTGGTGCAGCTGCTTTATGAAAAAACAAAGCAGGACAGGGTACAGATAAAGATTCAACCGCTCTGTAAATTCACAGATAACTTAATTATTCCCTCTGAAGCGTCACACAAGCAAATTCATTTCACTGCATTATGTGCTGCTGTGCACGGCAGACGATTATTGTGTCAAAACAATCCTAAAATAGTGTTTGAATGGGTCTAAATTGCCTTGGGGTGGGTGAATTTCAGACTAATTTGATGACAAAACACAGAAAAGCAAACCTATTTTGCATAAGAAAAAAACAAATACATAAAAACAAGTGACCACTGGAACCATGAGTCCAGTTCAATCCTGACATTGAAATCTCAGTATCTCACACAAGTGCATCTCCTTATTAATATTTGCATTGGTCACTTGCTGCTCTTAATTAATGTTCTACCTCATGTTCCTGGTCAGGCTCCTTCTGTGTGACGGGGCCCTCTTGTGGCCACACCTAGTAAACAGAACCCTAACGTATATCGTTTTTCCCCGCCACATGCTGCCAAAAAAGAAAAAATCGTTTGGCTATTATTGTGACTGCAGGTCAAAGGTCAAGGTGAAGGAGTCTTCTTCCTGTGTCCGGTGACACACTAGCAGGAGTGTTTTTTCAGGGGGCCACAGCAGGTCCCTGGCGGAGCTGAATCAGGTTGGCACGCACTCTGCTTACTTAGTCATTCATCTGTCCACCCATTAGAGGCCAAGCGGTGGTTCGGTCTACAACCTCGTTACAGAAGATGGAGGCCGAGATCCAATTTCACCGTCACTGGAGAAAAAAAAAAGAGGCCACTGACTCTGCACTGGAACCCTCTTCTGAAATACTTGCATTTGTGCACCTTTGTGGCTATGTGTGTGTGCTTGCGTGAGTATGTGTGTGTCTCGTGGTCCCCGCTGTGGACTGTTTAATAGTTAATAAGAGCCTTGTTTACTTGGCCCGGGCTGCTGCCCACACAGCAGATGCTGCTCAAATGCTGAGAGACTTAGGAAATAAAGGAAACAGTTCCAGAGCATAGTTTAGGTATTTTAAGAGAGAGTCGACACAAAATCTAACATGCAGCAGCTGACATTTACTGTAGAGTTTGCAGCAAATCATTGTTTTTGAGCAGCGTTTCCATCCTATGGCAGATGATTTGCCCACACGTGTGCTTACTTTATATTTATTTGAGAAAAGAAAGAGAAAAATGAACTTTAAAACACACTAAATGCACAAAGTTAGACACCAGGAAAATTAATTATCCTAATCAATTGGCTTCTTGATCAATATTCTCCCTGAGGAATCTCCTCTGGAGGAGTAGCAGATTTTTGTCTGGTGCAAAAACACTTTCATTACCCATCATCATCATCATCACACACACGCAGATACACACACAATCCCTGCAGATGCTATATGTTGGTTTAATTTTGCTTGAATCTTAACTGTGTGATATATTATTTCCACCATTTTGTAGGAGGTGAGTGTGTGTGTGTGTGTGTGCGTGTCTGTGCTTGTGCAACAGAGCAATGTATAATGCATGAATGGGCGCTTAATATTTAAAGGTGGCAATATTAACAGGACCAAACATATCATACTGACAGGTTTGTCAGCTCCACCAAGGGAGAAATGGCATGAAGGAACAAGAACACATTGTGCTGTTGCTGGGAGACAAAACAGATGCATAAGAAAGATTACAGGTGTATAAATTGCCCTCATTTCCTCATATCCACACCCATACACATCATGCGTGTGGATACCAGTGCATTCATACTCGCACATCCCTTTTTGTGAAAGGGCAAAACATCAAAACACATATAACATTTCGCCATAATTCAGCATTTCACAAGTAAATATTTGCACATGTGAATAAACACCAGAGTCAAAAGTGAAAGTGCGTGGCGAGATTCTTTTCCATTGTTGTGACATTCGAGCTTTGAGGGGGAAAAATGTAATTCATCTTGTGTTGAGCTGGAGGGAAAAAAAGTCAATGTTGCAGATCACCATTGAAAACCACTGAAAAAAGTGGAGTGATAATGTGGTAACGGTAAATACCTTTTATTGGTCACTGGCGGGATTTTTCAGCTTTACTTTATAAACTCATTTTAAGATTGAGTTATTACATAGTTTTGTTTTCGTAATACATGGTTCAGTAAATCACAGTAAATCTCTACACTCCGCTACGGACACACGGAGGTCTCTGAGAAGACTATTGACAGCAAAGAGAACGTCCGCTTCATGTTGCTGCATCAATACGCGACACCTTTGAATTTTTGTTTTTTTAACCACATTTCACATCTCGGTGCTAACAAGCCTATGACTTATGACCCTAATAAGTCTAACAATACAGTGGCTTAAAGCACTACATGGATTTCTGCCATAATGACCACATGTATACCACAGTGTATTGTTAGTGGATACTATACAAATGTGTGTGTGTGTGTGGTGGATCGGTGGAGGTCCACAATAAGGGAAGATGTTATTATGCAAAACTTAGTCTGTCATGGAAGGGCATGGAGGAAGGAAGCAAGAAGAAGTGGATGGTGACATTTCAGCATACTTTAGCAGATGTATAAGAGTTCCAAATCAGTATGTTCTTTCTGAACATGCTAAAATTGGTCATAAAAAAGGAGCAAGATTAACTTGGCCAGTTAACACGGGTTCACGTGGGTATTCTGCATGGAATTCATTCATATTTTGCCTTTTTATTTTTCTGACAGAAATCCTTTTAGGCACTCTTCACCCCTTTCCACCTCTTGGCTCTGCATATATGGCGACGGGTGTTAATGGCAAAGACATTATTGCTTAAAGGTTTACTTCCAATACCAAATTTCTACACTTCCACGCTCTCTTTCTGTCTCTGCTGAGTCTGTGAAACCTGACGCGGAGCAAGTAATGAAAGTGCAGGAGTTCTGAAGAAAGCAGTAAACGCCTCGCACACTCACTTCCTCTTTACTGGAGCGGAGCTTATGAGTGGTGTGTTTGTGTCCCCGTTTCAAGGACGCTCTCCCACCGGTCTGCTGGCACCGCCTACACCGGCTCTTGATAAAAATGTAGGTTTTCACACCGCACACACACACACACACACACAGAAAGTGCTTGGCTTGCTGTATGAAAAAGCAACAATGGCAGCTAATGCGATGTGACATGACTGAAAGCTCACGGCGCGCCACACTCAAGGTGGGGCGGCGAAATGCCCGTCTTCCCTCCGTCCCCTTGCACGCTCTTTTGGCGCGAGCAGGCGGCCTCTCTTGTTAAGCATTAATTAAGCAGGTAGCCGCGCGACCTCTGACCTGTAGCGACCGACTGCTGTCTCATCCGCTGTCTAGTCGGGAGTTGACGGATCGTGCACGGGGAAGTGAGAGGAGCGCACAGACGCTGATGAAGATGCGGATGGAAAAAGCAGAATGCGCTGCTGAAACACCGTCGCTACCCCATCACTCTTCGTCCCAGGGGGGGGGGGGCGGATTGATTTTAGAATTGGTGGTGGTCTTGATCAGAGCTCACACAGTGTGTATTGATCCATCGCGTAACCTCTCTTCACCTCCTCCTCCTCCTCCTCATCCCTGAGCTTATCTCGCCCTCATTCCTCTGCTATCTTTCTTCCTTTTACCGACACAGCCCTTCCACAGAGAACACACACAGACACACAACGCCCTCTCAGGTTCACGCACTTTCCCCAAGTCATCAGTTGGAGCTGAAATTCAACCTCTGCTGCCCTGATTTCCCCCCCTTCGCTTCCTCCTTAAAAAAGAAGCAAAAAGGGCTTTTAGAGGGACATGCGTCAGGTCACAGCACTCTGGCAACATCTGGAGCTCGGGGCTGCGAGGGATGATCGTCTTCTCAGAGAACAGAAACCAGAGCGGCCACACACGCCATCTGGAGGCCTCGGACAGACGGATGTGGGTCACAAACACACACTCATTTTCGTTCTGGTGTCCCAAACACTGGATTTTTTTTCTCGTGAGGGTCTTCTTGTGTTTTTCGCCGATAACACACTCTAAATGGTGCATAAAAACTGCTCACTGTGATTTGGAGAGTGTTGTGTTAGATACGGCAAGGTAATGGCGTGTGTGTAACAGGGTCCTCTCACATGACTGGCTTAAGCCGCACAATGCTGTCTGTGCAACATTTATTCTGTGTGTGATTACCTGTGTAAACAAATGTGAACCATGTTTCAAAATGAAAATACATCTCTGTAGAATTCTTGAAACAAGTGTTAATGCAGTGTGTTTGTGGAAATAAGATGATAACTTAAAACTTAAATGGATGGGAGAGCATAATTTATAGCTGACAAACTATACCTGTTTTGCTTCTTTGCTTTTTCATTCTCAGATTCATCCACAATTCTTGAAAGACAAACAGCGAAGAGGCTTGAATTTCAATCATCCTCACCGATACCAATGACTAGAACAAATATTTACATTTCAGGGTCCTCTCACTTGACTGGCTTAAGCCGCAGAATGCTGTCTGAGCAACATTTTTGCATTCATCCTGTGTGTAAGGAAGTGTGTAATAAGTGTTAAAGCAGTTTGTTTGTGGAAATTAGATGAGAACTTTAAAACTTGAATAGATCTGAGAGCATCATTTACAAACTATACCTGTTTGTCTTGAATTTCAGTTACTAGTACCAGTTTATTTACATTTCAGGGTCCTCTCGCAACACTGGTTTAAACCGCAGAATGCTGTCTGAGCAACATTATGTATTCATCCTGTGTGATTACCTACATAATGCATGTAACTAAATGCGTATCATGTTTCAAAACGAAGAAATCTCTCTAGAATAATCTTGTGCGGTGTTTATGTGGATATAAGCTGTAAGAACTTAAAACTTAAATGCGTCTGAGAGCATAATTTATAGCTGACAAACTATACCTGTTTTGCTTTGTGCTTTTTCATTCTCAGATTCATTTTCATTCATTCATTTCATTTAAGAACATATATATACATTTCATTAAATATCTATGAGTCATTCTTGCATTGTAACTGCACAAAAAACAAGCAAAAAACAAGCAAAAAAAACAGATTGATTGCAAACTTGTAACGACACAGTGGTGACACAATCAACT
>CAESWR010001096.1:155801-177323 GCA_903171835.1 Mullus surmuletus | reverse complement strand
TTCATGTTTTGTTTTGTTTTTTGGCCTGTTGCTGTGTACTGCTGTGTGTAACTATGTTAACCAGGAAACTGCTGTCAACGTGACAAAAGATGGCGGTGTTGTGTTTATGAGGAGAACCATCCGTAAAGGTCGTGAACTACGCTGTAAGTGTTGTCTCTGGACATGTGGTCGCACGCGAGGCAAATAGGCTGGATGAACTCTTTTTCGATCGACAGGAGATGAGGAGTGGCTTTGTAGTACTTCCTCCATTCAAAGTATCGCATGTACGCTTCGTCGTCCTTGTCCAGTTCCATCAGATAATCCGCCAGAGCTTTGACATTTGGGAAGTCGTTAACGTGAATGAAGGCGTCGGAGGGAAGGAACTGCTCGTAGTTTTCCCTCTTCGGCCCCAAAACCACGGGCACCGTCCCGGCCACGAGCGGCCCGTTCACTTTCTCTGTGATGTAGTCTCTGGCGATGGTGTTTTCGAATGAGAGGTAAAATTTACAGCTGCCAATAGTTGGGTAATATTCCTCGTAGCTCAACCGATGTCCAGTGTGAGCCACGCCAAAGAAGTCGATCTTAATGAAAGCAGCAAGCTTACGGACGTACCACTCTCTCAATTTTGTTCCAGTCCGACTGTTTTTGTTACTGACTATCCAACAGACCAGTTTGTCCTTCTTGGGCAGGACAAACTCCTCATCCGTCTCCGTTCTCCTGATCACCAGCTCATTCCTCACCGTAATATCCGCATCTCTTCTGTAGCTCAGCGTCAAGTTAAAAAGGTCTTCCAGTCCTAGTTTCCTTCCCGTGTTCTTGGCGGATTCCACGTGAAACCAAATCCATTTTTGGTGAACCGGACGCGGCTCCTTTGGCATGTTTTCTAGTTCGTTGAAGATATTTTTATGGTACATTATGACTCCCCGGGCTTTGCTGTACAGAGACCTGTCAGCTGTCAGGTTGCAGCCGTCGATGTTGAAGAGGCTCTTGCAGGAGTTGAGGTCAAACTTCACGTTTAGGGGCCAAAACCACAGCAGCAGTATTGGTTTCCCTGGATCCGTCACTTCTGCGGTTTGTTCGTCCTCGAACGTTGGCTCCATCTCTTCGTAATTTTCTTCCTCGGGAGACTGGCAAAGAGGTGACACAGGCTCATGGTAAAAAGAGAACGCAAGAACAAAGAAGAGGACTCCCAAAACCAAAAGTATGGTGAAGCAGGCTGCTTTGCTGGGGACGGCCGCCGTCATCTGTGAAGCAGGAAGAAAAACAAGCATATCAGAGCAGAAACAATGCTTTTGGAACCTTGAAAACGCGTCAGGAATTTTCTCCCTCACAGAAACGGGTTCTCTCCTTAGCCTCTGGGTGGGGCTGTGTGCTCTCCCTCTGCTCCATCTACAGCTGATCGCCCCTTTTTTTAAGCACGACTGTGGCAGCAATATCTCACTCCCGCCTTTCTGCTTGTAACTGGTTCTACGGAATATTATAAAATTGATTCTAATCCACGCTGTAGCTATCACTCATCTTTATGATTTTCCATTTAGGTCAAGTGGGCCAGTTCAGGAGGGGAAGTGGTGAAAACCTACATATAACCTCTCGTAATCACATTATAATCAGACAATGCTCTTTAACACTAACCTCTGACAGCTAATTTTGAGGATAAATATCTGTCCAATCAGACTTATGGGTTCTATTTTCGTAGACGGCAGATTGGTTTGTCGGCGGCGCCCAGTCGAGACCCGAATAGTTCATAAAGGCAGGTGGAGTGAGAGTTACGGGAGGGGGGAACTCCACTTGACATCACTTTAACAATTGCAAGGAAATGAGAAAATGCAGCATATTATTCTATTTTTAGTATGGTTAATAGGCCATTTGTTCTTTATTTTTGATAAGTGTCTAATTAGTAATTTAATCCCGAGACAACTTTCTGGCACCAAATTGTGACTGGGACAGGAATAGCTCCGCCGACACTCCCTCTGCTGCGCCGACACACCCATCTGTGTATGTTTTGAATACATGTGCCCCTGCCTTTCACGGCTGCTGCACCCTCCTGATAGAGTAATAAAATGAAATAAATTAAGAAAAATGTTTGCACAGTCTGGTACGCCCCGCCATACTTGGCAAACATGCTCCCAGTCATTGGTCAATATGAAGACTTGCATTTCTAAAAAAGCAAAGTGCAAAGGGAGAAGTAATATGTAACTAATTTTCTATATTAAACTTTTGGTAGAATTTTCAAGTACGATGGTGGCTGAAGCTACTAGCCAAACAACTGATTACCAATACTATTACAAACGCTTGAGAAAAGTTAAGTCTTTACAAAGTTACCGACATGATTTTCTTACCTTGATGAGGATGGAGGTGTTCACTGTGGGTGTTCTGGTGTCGACTGTAGCAGACTGACACAAAGTGGGGAGGAAGTGACATCCGGAGTCGGACGAGAGAAACCAGTTCCAGTGCTATGGAGAGTGTGTGTGACTCGCCTCTCAGTGGACGTAGAGCGTGGGGAGCTTCTCCCTTTTCAGTGCACACAGCAAGCATAGAAATAACCTATAAAAATCATAAATGTAAATTTCAAAATATGAATAAAAAGAAACAACTGCCTTATTTACAAATATGAAATGAAACAAGCAGCAGTAACAAAGGCAGCTATATAGATGTGTTTCACACTGAGAATAACCTTGACGTGTTAACTTTCGTGACAAGAGAAACCAGTTCCAGCACTGTGGACTGCAGCAGTGAGGAGGATTTTGAATTAAAACATACATGCACATTTGCCTGATACAGCATTAATAAATGACTCCAAACAGAAGTGTGGAGCTTTAATGTTATTATTTCTCCACAGAACAGCCAAAACCATGATGGTGAAAAAGAAAGTTCAGATATATATATATAATAGCTGAGAGATATTCCTTATGTCCCCTCAGCACCCCCCAAAAGAGTCCCATTCAATGGTTGTCATGGCAACAAAGAATCGTCCCTGGAAATACCGGAAATGTTCCACCCTTTTGCAACCCTAGCCGTGAGTAAAACAAAAAAAAAAGAGAAAAAGAATGCCGAGCACCTTGACAAAAAGAATCAAAGCCGGTTAAACTCGATTGGAAATGTATACAGGGAGGTGTTTGGGGATCCACTTCAATCCCACCGTCAGTTATTCAAACTTTAAAATATTAAAACATCATTTGATTCTGTAATTAGTTGAGAACAAAATGACATAAGAATCGTCTCTCTAATGTGAAAGCAGCGGCATGAACTTTAGTGCACTATAATTTTTCAATATTGGGTCATTGCGATTGCAGAAATGTGCCACTCCTACCTTTTCGGTGAGTGCAAGAGTCACCTTTGCCTCCGTAGGTTCGGTGGAAGAGTCGTGAACGTCTAACAGGAGAGAAAGTGAGTGAGCGAATACGAGAGGCTCTTGGTGCTGCAGCCGTTGTCTCCTTTGCTGTTGTGACACGATTGTGTCCTAACCCAGATCAAATGTTCCGTGTATCTTACCAGCAAGCTGTTAGACTATTAATCCAAAAAGGAACCGTCATCGGGAGCACACAGGCCGTCGGTATGTATTCAAACGTTATTTGAATAAGCTTTGAATTACCATCCGCGTCCTTCAAAAAAAAAACAAGTATCAATGTTCAGTGAATGTCGTGAAATCGTCAAATCGTATGAAATGATTGCACTGCATTTTAAACAGAAATATGGGTCAATTACACAGATCCGCCTCAGATCCATAAACTTTAGACTTTGGACTTTTTATTGTGATTGTGCAAGACATACAACGAGCAGCTTTCAATGTGTTCCATAAAAAAAGAATAGAATAAGATAAAATGAAATAGAATATATAAAAAGTTCAATCATAGTTAGTTATACATTATGTGCAACAGTGCAACATCACAATACAACAGCAGCAGTCCAGCAGTGTGGGGGTCTTTTAGTCCCTGTTTTAATTGACCTGTAATTGACCTGCGGCAGGTCGAACACATGAAAGGCAGGGTTGGTGCAGTCCTTTGATGATTGACTAACCCTGCTTGGTTCTTGTTCTTGGAACGCACAATTATACTGTTCCAGATGACCTGATCTTTTGCACTGACTGATCCCAAAAGTGTAAAGATTTATATATTGTATATACATTTTTCTTGTCACTTTATCTTTATTTTTACATTTGTATTTTTAATATTTGCTTAGATTTTTGTAATTCTTCCTTTGAAGAATATCTATTTTCATGTATATATAAATGTATATTTATCTTCTCCGGGCGTATCAACGTAAATTTGTTGTATTGCTGTCAACAATTGTGCAATGACAAGAAAACCTCTAGTGTCTTATGTCTTTATAAAGCTTCAGATGATTCATATGAAGGGTTGTTTACATCTTTAGTGAACTTTAGAGCCACTTATCAAGTTTTGCTTGGTTCCTGCTATTGCATGACAGAAACCGCCCCAATAAAACTTTCTGCCATTAACGACTTCCTGATCCCTCTAACTTCCTCTATTCCTCTAACTCCAGCACTTTGCATTTATTCTTTTATATAATCCGTCAGTACATCATTTTATTACTTTGCTTTTATCAATATTTTTAGTCGCTTCAGCACTGTTTATTTTATCTTTTTTTTTTAGCTTAATCTTTTATTATGTAGATAGATATGGGTTTTTATTTTTCGATGTGCCGCGACCGAGTGCTCTGTTGTTAGGTGATGTATGTTGCTAGTGTAACATTGCAATTTCCTGCAAAGGATTATTAAAGCATCCATCTATCGATCTATCTATCTATCTATCTATCTATCTATCTATCATTAAAATACACACCAAAAAAACTTACCCTACTACACGAGAGAAGCGGTCTCCTTCCGAGCATGTTAACGCTGTGAAAGAGCTGATGAACAGAGGGAAAATAGTGCACGGTGGTTGCCAGGTCGGAATTTTATGTGACTAAGAATTTGTGACGTAAATGAACTACTCTTTTGAGCGCATGTTGTTTTTTGGAGCAAGGCGCTTTATTCCTGTCACTCCAGCGAGTAGACTGGAGAATGCATCACCGCGCAGTGTTTGCATTGCACAAAAGCACCGTTCTGTCATCAACTGAAATCCTGTCAGCTTGAGCAGACATTGATCCCTCCAACAGTGTCCATCCTGTTTAGACTTGTTAACTATCCATTGGCTTTGATTGCATGCGCCCTCTCACACAAACTGGTTTTGCATGGGTTCAGAGCTTCCTGAATACCACCCGACAAGTTTGTGAAGGAGGCAACAATGATTTGGCTGAAGGGGAGGAGGAGTCACTGACTGTGCCGTTGGGATTTCCGCACTCAGCAACTCGACATCAGCAGCAATCAGGTAGTGTGAGCAGATTTCTTCTTTACACCTACAACTTTCTGAACTGACACGCTTGGTTGCCACTGGAATTTAAACAACTTATGACTTTAAAGGGATAGTTTGGATTTTTTTTACATGATGTGTGAGATCCTCACCATCAGGGACCTCGCAATTCCCTCCATCGTCAGCTCTTTCATGGCGCGTCGCATCGGTCTCCTTCCGCCTCCTTCCTCCAGTTAATGGAAAGGTGCACGCATTGCTACGAACGCAGGGACGATAGTACCGGGTGATTGCGAGGTCGGGCTTTTTCCCGGCAAAGAATTTGCAATACAAATGGATTTCTCCTTCGAACGCATGTTGTTTTTTGGAGCAAAAAACTTTCATTCATGTGTCCCCAGAAACTACAAAACCGGGCTGGAACTCTGCTCACGAGACGCACTGGGGAAGAGTCACTGCTGATGATAAACACTGATGGTGAGGATCTCATACGACTTCACGTCAAAAAATCTGAACTATCCCTTTAACGCTGAGCTATTTCAAAAAGCCTGACTGAAATTGTTGATTGTGGACCGTCTTCCTGGCAGGTCAACCATGGCCACGCCTCCCTATAGTATGTTGCGGGTAATTCTGACGGCAGCGCTCCTACTTGCCGGATTCATGGTGCTGTTTCTGATGTACTACAAGTCCACGCCGGCCCAGAAGTGCCACCCGAGGCCGGCCAAAATGAGGCCGCCGCCGAGCCGCAACAAAGCGCCGGCTGCCGCGAAAAGGCCAAAGGTTCCTTCACCAATGCAAGACGAAAACAAGCCCCTTCTGCTGCTGTGGTTCTGGCCGCAAAACAAAACGTTTGATTTCGGGGACTGCGAGGAGCTTTTTAACGTCGACGGGTGTCGCCTGACGGCCGACAGATCCCAGTACGAGCAGGCTGACGGGGTGCTGATATATCACAAGGCCATACGCGACGACCTCTCCAACGTGCCCCCGGCCCAGAGACCCCGGTTCCAGCAGTGGATCTGGTTTAACATGGACCCGCCGGACAGGACGCGCAAGATACCAGGAATCCAGAGCCTCTTCAACCTGACCATGACCTACCGGAAGGATGCGGATATCCACGTGCGTTGGAAGCTGAGCGCTCGGAGAGACATCGACGACGACTTCGTGCTGCCCGAGAAGAAGCGCCTGCTCTGTCGGATTGTGGACGACGGCGACAGCGCCGCGTCGAAGGAGACGCGAGACTACTACGCGGAGCTCTCACAGCACGTCCACATCGACGTCTTCAACAACTCCGCCGACGTCTTCCCGGACGACGAGAGCTATTTCAGCGCCATCAGCACCTGCAAATTCTTCCTGGCCTTTGAAGATTCCGTTCACATAGATTACATCACGGAGAAATTCAACGGGCCTCTGGCTGTCGGCAGCGTGCCGGTGGTCCTGGGGCCGCCGAGGACCAACTACGAGGATTTCGTCCCGGGTAGTTCCTTCATACACGTGGGAGACTTTGCCAACGCCCAGGAGCTGGCCGCGTTCCTCCTGAAGCTGGACAAGGACAATAAGGCCTTTTTGAGATACTTCGATTGGTGGCAAGCCTTCACAGCCAGGCGCCACTTTCTCGGGCCCAATCAGTTTGCGTATGCGATCTGCAAAGCCTGTGACCATTTGGGCCTGAGGAGGGCATACAGGGTTATGCCAGATGTGTATAAGTGGTTCTTTGTTTGATGTATTTGCTATGAAAGCACCTCTGTTAACATAATTTATTTCTATTAATTATTGTGATAAGTCAGATCCTTATCACGCGCTGACAACAATTTTAAGCTATTTTCGTTTTGAAGGGAATCCTGGAACAAAAAAAATCACCAGATAAAAATCACCAGTGTTGTTTGTGTTCTAAATGTTGAAAAGAGTTTGTTTGTGTGATTGTTTGTTTGCTTGTTTGTTTTGCGGAATAACTAATCGGCGTGGCTGTACTGTGGGAAAAATCAGGAAAATAAAGATTGATTACAAAAAACAAAACCGGTATGCAAAAATAAACTATACGTCATAGCGTACACGCACTATGACATTTGTTAAACACACAGGGATTAAGAAAACCTCACCTCCCTTTGTACCTGCCAACAATAACATGAGAGGATAATGGTGAGTAATGATGTTGACTCAGTTTGTACGTGCAGGGAAGCCGGCGGTTTGTCTGCCCTTCGCCTGTCACACGCAGTGCAGGAGAGACAAATGGGCCTGTGAGGGGAGAAGTTCTTACAAAAGGACCAGGGGGTTTTTAGGATGTCAGCACTGATCCATATTTCCCCCAAAAGGGATCCATCCAAACTACTCTTTCTCACCCTTATACAGACTTTTCTAGTGAAGTTGTCAATACATAAGTATAACAAGGGTTCAACCCTCCCCCTTTACAGATGGAGCTAGCATTGTCTCCTCCTCTTCCCCCAAACTCTGTACAATCATTTTTCCATGTGACTGTGGAATACATGTGGATGGGATTACAATCCAACTACAACAAGTTCTTACATTTAGTTTGTGTGTATTCCTAATGAGTCAAGCATGAAATAAAGTTATAAAGTATACTAACTTATCAAAAAACGGTATTATTTGCAGTAATAGAGAGCCCCAAATTCAGATTTTGCTCAGGACCCCATGGAGGCTTGGCCCGGCCCTGCATTGGAGGCGCTGGCCGGAGTTCAGGAAGTTTAAGTGGGCATGTCTGGCAAGGACTAAAGTGCATTGTGGGTATTGAAGTTTTGAGCAAAGTCACCTGGCTTTTGTCCTGTTTCCCTCCCAGCACCTGCTCTGATTGAAAAACTGGCCTCGCCTACCTGCTCGCCTGCCCTTTGTCATCATGCCCACTCACACCGAGCCACACACACACACACACACACGCACACACACACACACACACACACACACACACGCTTGGTTCGTTTGCAGCGAAGTGCCCATATCGCTTGAGTTCCACATGCAGACGGAGGCTGCGGCTCATGACCCTGGTATTTATAGTCCTGGCTCCGGTCCCCGCGTGAGTGCGGCGCGCGCGCGGGCGCGTGTGTGCTGCGTACGCGCGCGCCGCCTCGCCTCGCCTCGCCCGCCGCTCGCGCGCGCGCGCGTGTTTTGCGCCGCCGCTTAAGAACCATGGACAGCGCCGGGCGGCTCCACAAGCGCTCCCGCAACACGGAGGAACCTTTGGGAAGAAGCAGGCACCTTCCGACTGCGGCTCCACGCACTTTTTCACCCCGATCTCCTCCGTCTCTGTAACTGGAACAACTTGTTTGGATCTTCCCTCCCCCCCCACCCCCTCCATCCCCTCCCCCACCCCCACCCCACCCACGCAGGGGGTGCAGTCCCCGCCGCGGGCTCCCATCCCCGCGGCGTCTGCCCCGCCTCCCGCCGGAGCTGGAGAGATGCCCGGGGCAGGATGTGCTCCAGCCGCAAGATCCTGTGGAGCCTGCTCCTGCTGTCGGTGGTGGAAGTGGGCCTGGGCGTGGCGAGCATCGTGCTGGGAGCGGTGGGCATCAGCTGGGTCCGCGGGGAGCACAAGCCGCAGCAGGGAGACGCGTCGCCGGTGTGGAGCGGACTCTGTGTACGTCCCGGAGCGACTTCTTTCCTTCTTAATTAACTCCCCGTTTCCTCTCGTAGAGGATAGGCTCCTCCGGGGATGCGAGAGAGGTTGTTTTCTTATCTTTACTTTATCATCTTTGTGAGGATTGTTGGGAAGAGGCGCCAGAGGGCTGTTTTGAGGGAGGGTCGTGTAAACATAACGGTCCTTAAAGCGGCTGTTTGTCAGGTGAGCTTCATCCGAAATCACGACTCTCAGCTAAAAATGTGTTTTCATTCGGGATGCTTTAAGACACAGAAAGGATTACTGTCTTTTTAATGCTTATGAATAGTTTAAGAATAGTTCCGTTCAGATTTTTATTGCACCCTCAGGTCAATTTTCTTAGCAGGGAGCTCTCATTCATACAATCACAGGCATACAGAGAAACTCAGTGCTTAAAAAGAAGGCATTCGTAGTAAAAGAAGACGAGAACCAGGCAAAGACCAAAGGCCATTTGTTAAAACATAGGTTCAGATCAATACGAGAAGGAATAAATGAATAAATATCAATTCTGTACAGTTTCTTTAACTTGTTAATAGCATTGATGGCTGTTTTTGTAGGAACCTCCGTCCTGATGGGAGCAGCTTAAATTCCCCATGGAGAGGGTGGGATTCATCTTTTAAAATAGACCTGGAATAGATTGTTTTAGTCACTTGATGGTACTTTTTATCACCCACAAATCCAGAGAGAGACAAACATTGGTGGACATAAAGATGTTTTCTGAAATGATGCTTGTGTTATTGTTTGGTACCTGCCAGGGTCAAAGCTCTCCCGCATCTTTCAGCCCTCTTATCTCGATTTTGCTGCTGAGAGATGAATCCGATGACTTGGTGTGTGTGGGGAGAAAGAGCCTCTCTGAGACTTTCTGTTCTGCTCGGAGAATAAAGAGCCATAAAGACGTGTGCCCACGTTAGATAAATACCAAATCTGTGTAGGTAAAAGTCCCAGAAAGCACGTGTTAATGCGTGGGATTTGAAGGAAACAGCCAGAGCGAGAGAGATAACCACATTACATGGGGCTGCATATAAAAGTGCAGGAGAGGCGGCTGCGTGTGTGTGTGTGTGTGTGTGCGATATGTGCTGCGACATGTGTGTGTGCAGCCTCACAGCTGTTGAGCACAGTCTTGCCAAGAAAGCCAACTTGTCTCCTGATCAACTCAAGATTGAGATATACCATCCTTAAAGTGAACTGAATGGCAAATTCTGAGCTAATGCCAATAAATCAAGACTTCTGAATTGATTTATTAACCTGCTGCTTGTCTGTGATGATGTGATAACGGGAGAAAAAACAGGAATGAAAGAAAAAGTTCTGGTTTTTTTCTCAGGAGCAACTGGTTTAACACTGATTCTTAAGTCACTCGACTGATCGTTTTTGTGCTGCTAAATCCACGCCTGCAGCCAATAGATGTGCTGCTTTTTAAACCACAGTAAACAAACAATATGTAAATCTGGATCCAATCTGAATATGGCACAATAAATTCAAAAAGCGTCCAACACAGAGCAACTCTGCTTATCTTTCCATCCCATCTATCTGCCTCTGCCTTTTTTGCAGCAGAGATGATTAAATGTGATATTATTTCAACTTTAAAACAACGCAGCCTGCAGCCCACTGTGCTTTTCCACTCGTATACGGTCCCTCTCCGCTCTGAATTACTGCGATCCAGACACTTTAAATGGACTCATTCATGTTTTTTTCCCTGCGTTTTGCAGTTTCTGGTGTGCGGGATGTGCGGAGTGCTGTGTGCTCGGAAGAGGACGGGTCTCATTGTGAGTCGAGCATCTTTGGTTCGCTTCTTCCTCTGAGAAGTCATCTTCCCCATTTGTCAGAACATCTCCTTCTAACTGTCATGAACTAAGGCTTGATTAGTCATCAAAAGGTTTAGGTTATGAAGCTCCTCATCAGGCTGTTTCTGAAACTTTAGCTCAGTGACTCCACAAAGAACCAGACGGACGTTTAGACTTAATATGATGAGATTTATTTTTTACTTTGTGCAGCCAAATGCTCAAAAATTGCACAGTAGACGGACATTTGCTGCATTTATTTTGCCTTGAAAGCAGTTACTCACAATAATATTACGCTCTCACTCATCAAGTATCAAATATTAGTCCACAAATCAGAGTATATTTACTGAAATGGCAGGTAAGTATGTGCATAAATAAATGGTATCAATGACAACACTCAGAGACTCAGAGAAGACTATGAGTAGGAATCTCTGTTTAATACTTTACTACTGTGTGTGTGTGTGTCGTCCTCTGAGCAGGTGCACCGTCGCACGTTGTCAAAGAGACGTCTCGGGAAACAAGAGGAGACAGGCAGTCACCTCTCTTCTTCTCTTTCTGCCGTTCCTTCTGTCTCCCTCGCTCAGCGGTCGCCTCGCGCTTTCTCCGAGTCCTCGTGTTTCTCCGCGCCTCTCTGCGTCTCTCCCTCTGTCTGTCTGTCCGTCCCTCGCTCCTGCTGAGAGTGTACTAATGATGGATCAATGTCAGCGCGATGTGCTGTAACAGAGACACCGCACACACACACACACACACACACTCCCATCCATCCCCCATTGTCTCTTTCTCTCATCCAGTCGCCTTCATCGGTCTCATCCATCTCGCCGCCTTCTCAATCTCGCCCCGCCGCTCGTTTCGACGCTCGAACCCTCTCCATCTTCCTAGCGCTCATCTCTTCCCCGCGCGCTCTCCCTCGCTGTCTGCCTGTGGGGCGATGATTGCATTAGGTCGGCCGGGCTCCGGACTCCTGCCAGCCTCTTTCCACACTTCACCGAGTAATGACTGAAATTGGAGATGCCCTTTCCCGTGCGGTTAAAGGCACTGAAGGCATCCGCACCCGGAGCAATGAAAAACAACCTGCACTCCAGACAGAGCGCGCTCACATGCGCACTCACAATCAACTGAGAGGCTGATCAATTTGATCATTTTCAGGAATCACCTCGCTATCAGATCCGGTTTGGAGGGGGAGGGGGAAAAAAACCCTCCCATTGCATCAATCTGTCACCTGATAGTTCCAATTCAAAACAAGGGATCCCTAATTCAGCGCCGAGTGAAAGTGATGTCCCACCAACACACTCGTACTCGCTCGGTCGGGACAAATACAGAGAGTGATGCAAGGATATTCACAAGCCGCGCAATATTTCCGGATGAGACGGCGTGCTTTGAGAGAGATCCAATTTTCTAATAGGAAACCAGATTTATTTTGACTGATGCGCATTACTCATCGCAGCCTCTGTCATCCAAAACAGCAGAATGATGGAGGCGGGGGGCTAAATGGTAGCTTGTAACCCCCCCCCTCTCCCCCCCCCACCTCATCACATTTTGTCAGGTTGTTTTGAGTTTTCGTAGATGGGATACATCAATTTTGCTGCTTTGCATGAAAGGGATAGTTCGGATTTTTTGGCATGAAGTTGTATGAGATCCTCTCCGTCAGTGTGGTTCACCAGCAGTGACTTCTCCCCCACTGCGTCCTGTGAGCGGAGCCCAGTTTCGGTGTTGCAGAAAGTAGTTCTGTCTAGTTGCTGGGGTCACACGGATAAAGTGTTTTGCTCCAAAAAGCAACATGCGTTCAAAGGAGTAATCCATTTGCATCACGAATTCTTGGCCGCAAATAAGTCTGACCTCGCAATCACCCCGCACTATTTTCCCTCCGTCCGTATCACTACGCGCACCGTCATGCTCGGAAGGAGACTGTTTCCACCTCTTTCTCCTTCAGCTGATGGAAAGGTGTGCACAGTGATACGAAGGAAGGGACAATAGTACCGGGTGATTACGAGGTTGGACTGATTTGCAGCCAAGACTTTGTTGCTTCCAGCAACTAGACGTAACCAGTTTCTGCAACACCGAAACTAGGCTGGAACTCTGCTAACAGTACGCAGTGGTGGAAAAGTCACTGATGATGAGCGACACTGACGGTGAGGATCTCATAGAACTTCATGTCAAAAAATCCAAAGTATCCCTTTAACATAAACTCTAACTCTCTCTTTCTCTCTCTTTCTGTCATCAGATGATCCTGTTTTCGGCGTGTTGCATCTGCGGCCTGATCGGAGGGATCCTCAACTTCCAGTTTGTCCGCGCTCTGAACAAGCGCCCGGACTCCATGCGCTCCATCCACCTGGCCGCCATGACCCTGGCCTGTCTGGGTAAATCATAAAATCAGACCCCGCCCCGCCCCACCCTCTGTTGTCCGTTACACTAGAATGTGAACACACCAACATTCTAGCACTATAGAAAAAGCCGCAGGACAAGTACGCACCTGCTGCTTCACATTCTTTGTTCCATAATTATAGCTGTGGGGAACACCTATATGGAACTCTCTTCAAGACCTGCACGGAATTGTCAGACACTTATGGACCAGGGGAAGTGCAGTATGGCTGTCATGACAGATTTTCACTTCAGTGAGCATTACAGTGGGCAGAAAATGTCACGATAACTATATAATCACAATATCAACAAAAATAATGGTACAATCAATTAAATCAATCTTTAACTTTATTTTCTCTTTTTTACATTCAAAATACCTGTCTAAGGTGGTATAAAGACAGTATGAAAACAGTAATTGTACAACTACATACAAAAAGTGCAATTATACTCAATAGCTATAGTTGCTAGCAGAGCAGAAGAAAACAGGGGTAGACGTAAAACACACACTGTTTTTTAGTAACATTGGATCATTTACACGATATTATCACGCATTTTTAGCACAATATTGAAATTGCATTTTTAAATACAACGGTTATCGGCAATACAGTATCCCGCAACAGCCTTCAAGTGCAGTATTATAAACCCGGGCGAAAATGTAAAAAAGATTATTTTTCTTAAATTAGAAGGACACTTTAATCAAATTTGAAATATGAATTGCTGTTACGGGGACGATAACCTTCATGTATAAGGTAATGTAAAGAACTCGATTCACTGGGCAAGGTGCAAAAACGATGCAAATGAAATGGGCGTTATACTGCTGGCGTGTAGCAGTGCAGCAAAGTTCTCAAAACTTTTCTTTCTCACTACAAAAAAGACTTAACCGATCCACTGTATCTGTGTCTGTGTCTTTTTTGTGGTTCATACTGCCAGATGCCGTTAATTAAACACCCACACTGTCACTAAGGAAGAAATGAGTAGCACTAATAGTTCCCCACATGTATTTTTTTTTCATCTATTCAAATAAGAAGAGAAGCTGCCACCTTTTTACTGAAAAGGGATACGCAATTTTAACTTCAAAACATGGAAAATATCCTCTGCAGACGGTCAATATGCTCATTAAGCTGAAGATAAAGCGTCTTTTCTTTGTCCAGCTGTGTTCTAACTAGTCAAAGAGTCCAACACATTATCAAATTCCCCCTCGAATTTTCCTCCAGGTCTCCACAGTATTCCTCCAAACTTTATTTCTAAATTTCTTTTCCAAAAATCTTGCACTTGAGAGTAAGAAAGCTGCTTTTCTTTTAACCGAATGCATATAATGCATGATTGCGTCACATCACTTATATACCGTACTGAAAGAAAAACAGGATCTTTGACGTCTCTCAGTCTACACGTCAGATATTATTTGCGCAGTGATGGGGGGTGGTTCTGGACTTACAAGTCAGTTTACATTCCAGCACTGTGTTTTCACCAGGGATCTCCTCCTGTACCTTATCCACATGGCTGACCTGCCGCCTCGCTAGCTCCGAGCAACAAAGGATGTTCCTGGAGAGGGAGCACTCGCTGCACCACTCGCACGAGATGACTGAGAAGGTAAGATAAGAAGACAGTGGGGGGGGCATAAAAATTGCATGCCCATGTCAATATGTTTGTGTGTTTTCAAACAGGAGATCCTGGACAACTCCAGCAACGGCATCCCGCAGATCTCCTACAACGGGCACAGCGCTGCATCGCCATGACGACACCCCACCAAAGGCAGAGACACTTTCTCGCTTGCTGTCGACAGCTACAAACAGCATATACTCCAGTCTTCAACTAATACATCCGAGCACGACCCCCCCCACCCGCCGCTGGAGTGAGACGGGCGTCGAGGGGAGAGGATGTGCGTTTCAAGAATAGTAATGCAAATGTGTGTCCACGCCCTCTCTCTGTTCAACTCAGACCCAAGCCGGGATGGAGAGCCGCCGTCTGGGTGACAAATTCAGGTGACAAACGCGCGTGACATCACCTGACCTTTAAACTAACGAGCAGAATGGATAGATTTGATCCAGTGATGAGCACAAACCAAGCATGCAGCTGGTTCACTTGTTTTTGAAGAGCTACTGCTTTTTTAGTCTCATTATTCCGTCCCTGCGTCTTTATTATGGGTTTATGGAATGCAAACCGTGAGATAGCCTACAGTAAACCGCCTGTACCCTGATAGTGGAATGCTCTGAGATGAAAATACAGTGATACGCAATGTACTGTATATCCACGCTTGTATATCAGGAAACTAAAATGTATAAATCAAACATATTTTTATAAATGCTTCTTATAAAAGTGAATTCAATTAAAGGGTGACAAAGGAGGATCGGTGCAGTACACATTGTTTTAAAGGTGTCTTGTGATATTTCTGTACACATGTAATATCTCTAATCACAATATTTGACAACACGTATGACTGATGAAGCCATTTTCAGCTTCCATGGCCGAGCTGTAATGTCTGTGTAATTTGCTTCCACGTGGTTTTGTGTGGCATGCGTGGTGTTCTTGTAATCATGCACCCACGTCACTTCTCAGATTTCATCGGGGAAAAGATCATTTCCCTCTAAATGTCTTTGATCTTGAGAACCAAGCGCACGTTATTAGAAATTGACAGGCCACAAACAGCAGCAATGTCAACATAATCATTGCTTAGCTGGATTTAAGGAGTCCCTGAATCCCTCCCCTGGTGCCTCAGTTTAACACACTGATCCCTGTGGCTGCGCTCACATTCTAATCGTAAAGTTAAGCGATGGAGTAAATCTGTTTTACGGCAGCTTTCAGCCCTGGAAATATATAGTGCTTCACAAAGCAAAAGCGCAAACAGCAATAAAGACGAAAAAAAAATAAAAGACGACCATATACTCTCATATGTAGGCTCGTAGACGGAAACAGAAACAGCTGTGACCTCTTCTGAAGATATACCATCATGCTGCTCAATACCTCATTACAATGTTTGCCCTCTCCAGAGGACTCCGGACAGTAGAGTGTGTGTGTGTGTGTGCGTGTGTGTATGTAAATGTAGATGTGTGCGCATTCGCTAAATGGGGCACACAGCAGCAGAAGCCGCTGGGAGCTCTTGCTGACTAAGAAACTCACGTCACTATTTATCACCGTGACAACAGACAGCAGTCGGCCGTGGAGCCCCAGAGAGCGCCAGATCTGCACACTGCCTGCCCATGCGTGTGTGAGTGTGTATGTGTGGGTGCACGGGGTTTTTCCAAAATGCTGAATCATGTGACCTCCCGTGATGCCGCTCCTGTCAGAGAGCAGTAACATTAGAATATCCTGAATGTGTGTGCCATTGCTTTTCTATGAAACCGTGTGTGCGTGTGTGTGTGTGTGTGTGTGTGCCATCTGCCCCAACTGACACCCAGGTCACCCTAATGATCTTAATGTGCCAATGCAGGTAAGAGAACAGGATACAGAATCAATGAGTGTCTCTTGATGAGCAGCTTCAAACAATCCTGCCAGGCGAGTCGGCACTATACTCAAACGTTTTCATAATAAAGGGCATGAAATTCGCTGCAGTTACTCTAGATTTATTATTTAGAAATGCACAAGCATGGCAATATGGTTTGGTCGGTATGTGCCTGATTACACATGAATGTTTGCACTTTGAGGTAGAAGCTTGTTGGGGTGGGGTCTGAGACACTGTACCCCAGTGCACTGTATGCAGCAACGCATCACCTGAAATAAAGGTCAGCTGATACAAGACATACATCAGACATATACACGTTTAAAAACCAGGTAGTAAAATGGGATTTGCCCCAAGTCTTTATTCATTTTCCACTGTTCCAAAACAAACTATAACTCATAATATTACAGACTTATTGCTATGTCGTGAGCTCGGGGCTCTGTGGTCCACAGAGGGTCTGGTTTACAAATTTGCTCTACTGGCTGGAAGGCAATACTGCTTATGCCACAATTAATAGAAAATATTGAAGGTGAAATCTGGATACAAGCATGATGATATCCATTCTCATGCATTTTTGAACTATGCTAAAATATGTATGAGTAAATTCAAAATCGGGCATTGGGACAATACATTTCAGTGTTACCATTTGGGAGACTTTTCTGTAATATTGTTTCTGTAAGTAGTTATGTTGCATAATCTTGAATTTTTATATCCATATTAGTGGTGTCCCGATCCAATATTGATATATATCAGATAAAGAAAAAACAAATACCAGATGATATCGGCCTGCATCTAAAATCTCCGATATCAGCACTCCAATACAAGCAGTCCATTCCGGACTCCAGCACTTGTATATGTGAGCCATTGGTCAATAATAATTGGGTCCGTTTTTTCTCATACACACTGTTGCTGACTATTGTTCTCTGCTTGAGTAACATGACTTCATCAAGCCTTTTCTAACATTCCATACTAAAAAATAAGTAATAAAAGTATGTATGTAGGCCAACAGTGAACAACAGACAGCACACACACACGGTTTCATCATCCTCACAGGTGATTTCAATCATGCTGATCTCTTGACTGTCCTCCCCAAATTTCACTAGCATGTTGATTTCCCAACAAGGGGGGGAACATCGGGCTCTCTGACCAAATCCCTGCTATGCTAATGTGAAAGTCACCAAACCTGTTCAGAAGCAGGTAAGAGGGGGCCTCCTCTGCTCTTCAAGACTGTTTCGACACAACAGACTGGGAGAAATTTAGGCAGGCAACCACTTACAACAACCACACGAACATTGAGGAGTACACAGATACTGCGTCCTCCTACATCACAAAGTGCATCGATGATGTGACCCGCACAAAAAGCATCACCACCCGCGCTAACCAAAAGACATGGCTGACAGGGGACGTCCACAGGCTGCTGGTGGCCAGAGACAAAGCCTTCAGAGCCAAGGACGAATCTGGCCTGAGAACAGCGAGAGCCGCCCTGTCGCGGGGCATCAGGAAAGCAAAACAGGACTACACATGCCCACAGAAGACTCCACCCCATCCTCATAAAACAGACTCTGTGCCTGTCTGCTGCCGGCGTGAAGAGGACACTCTCCACCCGCAAAGCAACAGGTCCAGACAACATTCCCAGTTGTGTACTCAAGTTGTGTACAAGCTGTTGTTCCATCATGCTTTAAGGCTGCTACCATCATACCTGTGCCAAAAACAACAGCCCCATCATGCTTCAACGACTACCGCCCTGCGTGCCCGTGATGATGGATGTTAGTGCCTAACACCCATCATCATGAAGTGCTTCGAACAGCTAGTCAAGTCACACATACAATCCGCGGCTCTTCACTCTGCTGCCACACGACTGCACACCAACCTACAGCAGCAATCACATAATGAAGTTTGCAGACGACACAACACTGGTGGGCCTCATCACCAAGGGCGATGAAACTCACTACAGGAAGGAGGTCAACCTTCTGAACATGTGGTGCAGAAACAACAACCTCCTGCTGAATGTCAACAAGACCAAGGAGGTTGTTGTTGACCTCCGAAGAGGCCACACCCAACACCCGCCACTGACCATCGACAGTGCTGCCGTGGAGAGAGTGAGCAGCACCAAATTCCTGGGGGTGGACATCAGTGGAGACCTCTCCTGGACAAACAACACCACATCACTGGCGAAGAAAGCCCTGCAACTCAAGCGGGCAAGTGCTCCACCATCCATCATGAGCACATTCTAACGAGACACCATTGAGAGCATCCTCTCCAGCTGCATCACTGTGTAGGGCGGGAGCTGCACAGACAACAACAAGATAGCCCTGCAGCGCGTAGTCAACGCAGCTGGAAAGACCATCGGTGTCTCACTCCCCTCCCTACAGGACATTTACACCACCCGCCTTACCTGCAAAGCAACATCAATCGTCAGCGATGCAAGTCATCCTGCACCAACCTGTTCAGTCTAATGCCCTCTGGGAGGAGGTACAGGAGCCTCCATACCTCCAGACTCTCAAACAGCTTCATCCACCAGGCTGTGAGGATGCTGAACTCTCCCCCCTCTCTCCCCTCAGCTCCACCCTCCAGGCTCCAGAAAGCCAAAAACTGACTCTTTGCACTAAAACTCCACTTGCACTGAAGAACCACATCCGCTAAACTGTCTTGCACTATTACATTTCAATACTACATTCAATATAACACTAACCACGTCTACCTCATACAGACAAACATGCTGCTATTTATTATTCATTTTTATTTTCTACCTCACACTCTTATTTACTGTTACTGTTCTATTTAATAGCCACTGCGCACTTTCACTTCAACTATTCTTTACTTTTGACTATTGTTATTGTTTATGTCAATGTGTTAGTTTCTAGCTTAGTTTGTTGTGCACTTAATATCTACATGTCTTGTCTTGTCTAATTTCGATTGCTTTGGATGTCTGGCACATGTGAAGAAATTGACAATAAAGCTGACTTTGACTTTGACTTTGTATGATTCGTGCTGATATCTAATAGATTGATATTGGTCTATACTCAAGGCTGCAATATTAGTATCGTTTTGGAAGTGAAAAAACTTCCAAAACGTAATCAATATGCAATGTCAATATGTTGATGTAACCAATAAATAAGCATTACTGCTATTGCACAGCAAAACTAGTATTGTTGTATTACTAGTGCATGCCTGTTTGAAAGACCTAGAATTGTGTATTCTATTACAAAATCAACGGGATCTATAACAGAAGCATTTCTGAACAATAGGAGAGATGTTAATCCCTGTTGTAAGATGATTCTGTTACTTTGAATGGATCTTAAACCACCAGAAAAGGTATTTGTCCTCAACTGTCATTCGTCCTCCTCGCCAGCAGGCGGCGAGACCCGCCACTGTCCGCCGTCCTCTGAAAGCGGAAGCGGCCTGCTTGGCTTTCCTTCCGCCCCTGCCAAACCAGCATGGCGAACTTCGAGCACGCTGAAGACGACCCCAAACATGTGAACATGTCCGGTGAGACCCCCGAAGCCTCCGCGTCGGCCCCGCCGGCCGGGGGCGCGTCTGCTCCGGGCGCGGACGCGGCCGAAGCCCCCTGCGTCATCCCGTCGTTCGCCGCCGCCTCCGAGCTGCTGTCCGCGCCGTACTCGTGTCTGGTCCGCAGCACGCACCGGAGGCACGTCGCCCTGCCGCCCATGTACCTCCACAAGAAGCGCACGGGGATCCGGGAGGAGCTGGAGGGAGAGCTGCTGAAGTTCTCGCCGAGGTACACGCACCGGACACACACACACACACACACACACACACACATAACGGGACACATAACGGTACTTCCGTGTGAGACAAACCTCCCAGAATGCCCATAAACAAACCTGTCACACCATTTCTGACACCACGTGATGTGAAGTTTATAAAAGCACCAGTGTAGGTCCACTATCACCACTACTACTACTATTATTATTGTTATTATCATTATTATTATTATTACTATCATTATTATTATTGTTATTATTATGATTATTATTGTTATTATTAGAGCAGCTGATGATTTTATGCAGCAACAATCTACATCAAGTGTTCTGAAATGAACTAAACACAGCAATGTATGTATTCATGATATACGCCAGCATTTCACATTCAATACTTTCCTCTATTTGCACTCCTGTACGGTGTCAGATGTACCGGTGGAAGGAATGTCTCATCACCAAGGGTGTCCCTATTCTATATTATAGGATATTGGTCTGATATCAGCAAAAAAAACAGAGTATTTTATATATCGGCCACTTCTAATGGTTTATTGGATATATTGACGTTATTTCTCAGGGTCTTCTAACTTGTTTTTTATTTATTTTATTCAATTGTAGAATATTCTTATGTTCAAGGTTAACATTTATGAAACCCATTGGCTAATAATCAGTTTTTCTCATGCTGTTGCTGACTGTTGTTTCCCGATCCAACATTGATATATATCAGATAAAGGAAAAAACGAATAACAGATGATATCGGCCTGCATCTAAAATCTCCGATATCAGCACTCCAACACAAGCAGTCCAGCTCCAGCACTTGTATATGTCAGCCATTGGTTAATAAAAATTGGGTCCGTTTTTCTCATACGTACTGTTGCTGACTGTTGTTCTCTGTTTGAGTAACATCACTTGATCAAGCCTTTTCTAACATTCCATACTACAAAATAAGTAGTTAAAGTATGTATGATTCGTACTGATATCGTATCAGATCAATATTGGTATCGGCCGATACTCAAGGCTGCAATATTGGTATCATGTCGGAAGTGAAAAAGTTGTATCGGGACCGCCCTACTCAACACAGTTTCATATGAATTTCAATTCAAACAATTCCAAAACTACAAAGTGTTTGAATCTTAGTTTCCCAGATTGTTGCACGCCAAGCCAAGTTATTTCAGATTGTATGGCTGCTTGCTTGCTTATTGTGTATCTCGTGCAAATTGTCATATTTCCTCCAAGCTAATGTGAGCTGATCGTGTCCCTCACAGCCTGACGGGAGTGCCTTTGGCTTACGAAAACATCCGAATCGTGGGCCAGCATGGAAACATCTATGATGACAGCGGTTACA
>CAESWR010001096.1:128731-141928 GCA_903171835.1 Mullus surmuletus | reverse complement strand
TTGTTTCATAACACCCCTGCTATATCACAAGTTCAACCTAAATGTGCAAATGTGCCTTATACTCTCTCCACTGATATTAAAGCTCCTTCTCTCCCTCTCCTGCGGTATTATGTTACACCCCTCCTCACCCAATCACAGCGCTCCCCAAAATCCTCCTGCCCGCGACCCGCTATAAGAGCCCCGGTCGTCCCACTCTGGCACACACCTCTCCCCGTCCTCTGCGCACGACATTCACCGCCGACCAGCCTCCACCCACGTTGGAGGCCGCGCGTTTTGTCACCTGCAGTGTGTGTTTATGTTGTAGGTTCAGATCTAAAGGGGGGTGGGAAACGAGTCCCGGGGGGTGNGGAGGGCAAGTGAACGGTCTTATAGGGCCAAAGAGAAAGTTTTTTGGGGGAAGAAAAGACAATGCGGGACGAGGACTCCTCCCCGATGGACAGCGCGGGGAACAGCGAGGAGGAGACCGAGCGTCAGCTGCCGCGCAGGGGTGCGAGGAAGCGACGCGCCGCGCGGAGGAGCGCCGACGACGAGGAGGTGGTGGTGGACGCGGAGAGCTCGGCTGTGGCTAAGAAGAAGCGCAGGAAGAGCTGCGAGGGGATCCGTGTCGGTGGTGGAGGAGGAGGAGGAGGAGGAGGAGGAGGGAGCGCGGGGAGCGGCGGCAGCGAGGCCAGCAGCAGCCCGGCGCCCTCCATCGAAGACCTGCACACGCAGCGCGTCATGGCCAACATCCGAGAGCGCCAACGGACTCAGTCGCTCAACGAGGCTTTCACGTCGCTGCGCAAGATCATCCCCACCCTGCCGTCGGACAAACTCAGCAAGATCCAGACGCTGAAGCTGGCGTCCCGGTACATCGACTTCCTGTACCAGGTTCTGCAGAGCGACGAGCTGGACGCGCGGGGGACGAGCTGCAGCTACGTGGCGCATGAACGGCTGAGTTATGCCTTCTCGGTCTGGAGGATGGGGGGCGCATGGTCCTTGTCCACTACATCCCACTAGCAGCGTGGCCGTGGATGGGGCAGCACGGTAGGCTGAGCTCCTTCACTTTTCACGGTGAAATGTGTGCCAAGTGCCAAAGGGTTGCGCATTTTACGCACCGCCCCCTTGGATGAATCAGAGTTGCAGAGAACGATGCACGTTATGATGCATGTATTCACTTACCTATGTCGTTCTCTCCCTCCTGCCTTGGGGTGCTGATCGTGCTCAGTGTATAGCTGCTCAATTTCCACTTTATTTATGTAAGAGTTGGGAAGTTGGGAAAGCTCCACTGCTCTGTTGTTGACAGCCAAGTTGTTATCCACAGTTATGTCACCAACTGAAACACACCGGCGAACTTAACCCTCAGACTTCAGTTATCGTTTCTTTTCTTAATCAATGCTATTTTCTTTCACAGATCAGCCAGACTGGAGGACCGGTGGATCCAAGCCTTCAGATAGACTGAACTGCAGCTGCAGGCCGAGGCCCAGCTGCCGAGCTTCAAGTCTCACAGGAGAGCGGGCTTTTCATATTTCCCGTTGCAGGGACTGTTGTGTTTGCAAGGGAGCACTTATAGGACAAGACGGATATGAAGAAAGACCACTGCGACTATGAATGTTGTAAAAACAAAATGAGCTCAGAGGAACTGCTCTGTTTTGAAACACGAGAGAAAAACTACAATTCATTTCACATTCCCCGTGACAATGTTTCACAGCAAACAAAGTATTTGTATTTATTTTTCTACTGGTTCGAAATTCATTTTTACCCCACTCAAATAAAAGCTATTTATTTTGGGATATCACAGAATGCTGAATAGATCTGGACTGCACACATTTTGAGTGTTGTAAATATTTGATAATAAAAGTGAAAGTATCTTTCTGGGTATATACTCCTTTTGTAGCATGACTTGTTCTCACAAGAGGCTCAATAATAAACTGTTGATTTTCAAGACAATTTACTGATAAGGGCACTTACTTTGACCCTTGAGAACTGTTTAAAATGCCTGGACATTTGCGTAACAAAGTCATTTCCCATAGTCTTAGCACTTTGGGCCAATTAAGCCAGTTTATTTTCATTTGTTGTTGCTGAATCCCCAGTTAACTAAACCACAATGGAGGGGGTGAAAGAAAACATTTCATACCCACAGCTTATTCTGCAGCGATTCCTTGAGCTGGGGGATCTGGGAAAGCCATAATTAGGTGGTGGTCTGTTTGAACAGGGTGAATGTGGAGCTGTGGGAGGCATGCATGATATTCCCAGATGTCTGCTGAGCCACAGGTCAGCAGGGGAGTCTCCCGCAGGTGCTGCTGCAGCTTCCCCAAGAGCTTTGACAGATAAAGGGGGGGTGGGCTGGATAGGCTGTGTGATATGCCTGTTAGTATGAGCAACATTTAAACATCCACCTCCTTAAAACAAGACTTTTGAGCAAATTAAAGACCACGAAATAGTAATGCATCAATTTGCTCGTTGAAAATTAACCAACAAACGGAATAAACAGGAAAAAGGCCTTGACTGGCTGTTTACTTTTACCTATAAGTATGACTTAGTGAGTATCTTTACTGAAAACCACTTAAAAGTAATTTTATACCGAAGCGTATCATCAAAGTACTCTGTTGATTTCCCCCAGAAGAAGTAATCGAGATATATTTTTCCACACAGAAACTCAATTGTCTTCCGAAACAGTGCAGTCTACCGTCTATCAAGTCAATAAATAGGTTACAACCGCATTTTCAGGCTCTGGAGCACTGACGATAAGATCAAAACAGACTATTTGATCAGCCAGCATGGTTGGAGGGTAGAACGGATAAAATCCAGAACGCTTTTAGATGGATAAAAAATGGTGTTTCTGAGATGTGAGAGCTGCTGACGGGCTGCTAGCACGCTTCTGCTGAGTGGTGATAAAGTCATTTTCAAATGTACAAAATATACAAGATTGGTTATTAGCGTTTGTAGATAATATTATCATTTGCTTTTTTTGTCCTCTTGCTAAAATTAAGACGCCTAAATTTTATCTGAGGACCAGAATTTGGGGTGTAGATGGAACTTGACACTCTTTGCCAGCCTTGAACCCCCCCCCCTCCAAAAAAAAAGTTCCCCTATGAAAGTGAAACTCCTCCATTAAATATTTGAAGGCTACTATGTCACAGTGGAAAAGAATTCCAGTGAGAATAAGGTGATTCAAGAGCGCAGGAGTGATATCAGTTCGACTGTCAGTGGAAAGAGCGATTCAACCCAAACTCCCCCGAGAGTTTCACGTGTCTCCGCAGGGCCGTTGAGGGATGATTATGGGAGCGTTGCTGTGTTTTCGCATTGCGGGTTGCGTGCGGAAGGTAAAGCCATCAGCTCTGACCCGGGGGCCTTTGCCAGCCACTGGGGGGAATCGATTCCCACCCTCAGATCACCGTGGCCGTGTTATCTTAAACTTGAGGCTGTTTCTCTGACATGCAGGAATGTCACCTCTGAGGCTTCCAAACATACACACACACACATGAAGACGCACACATATAGGTTATACACACACGGGGGGAGATTTCTCACGCCGAGCTAAACAGGGAAATACATTCCACAGAGATACGGGGACAGAGGGTAAGAAGAAGACGGCTCCTGCAGCTCAGCTTCTGCGCCCCCTTTGACGTTTGAAGGTAAATGGGATGACCGCTTGTTATCAGTGTGAAGCCATCTGGTCCTCTGGATTTAAGTGTGCCGTGATTTATAGAGTCTTTGAGGACTGAGGCACACACTCTCTCCTGCTCATTAATCACAGTTTCAATTTCGCCCTCTTTGGGCTCGTCGTCCTCAGACCGCTCAGAAAAGTCAAAGGTGCGCCCCTGCGTGTGTTTTCTCAATGCCAGGAGCTATAAATCTTCGTAAAAATGGATTTCTCATTCATTGCAGTTTGTTGGGTTGCCTCATCACCCCAGCAGAGGCCTACCAGTTGTACCCGCCCCTCTCTTTTTTTTTCAACTTCCTTTAGCCCCGTGTCTCCCTCACTTCCACCTCTTTCTGAAGTTCCCCATAACAGGGTAACAAGCCCTGGTTTACATTAACCCTCAACACCACAAAAAGACGAGGGGGAGCCGGGGGAAGTGTGTGTGTGTGTGTTGGGGGGGGGGGGGGGCTACTCCTCACACACACACAGACTTGATTTGAGAGTCTGGTTTCCATTACAGCTAATTATCTGTGTTTCATCTCGACCTGGAGCAGTGTGTGTGAGTGCGCAAGTGTGTTTACCTGCCTTCCCACACAGCCGCTCTGCCCGTATCCGTGTATTTGCCGGAAGTGAGATACAGCTTCTACAGTCCTTCAACCGCTGGGTGTGTGTTTTTTGGCCGAGAACTGTAACTTTCATCACACACACTCACATTTGTTGAATTCCTCATTAGCTGAAGAGACAGTCAGTGTTCCAAGCCTGAGTTTCTCTGATGCAAAAAGCCTCTGTGGTTTCTCATTTGAGGCTACTTCTTTTGTGTAAACTCATTCATTCATGAACAGTTTGCATTTGAATAAAACAAACAGAGAGTTCATTTGAAAGCGTTGCCGTCTTAAATTAAAGAAACACTTTTTCCTCCTGTGAAAACAAGCAAGGAGAGGAGGAAGAGGGAAGTCAATGCTCTCGATTGACCTGCTACCATAATGAAGACACACACAAACTAATTCACATGGTCCTTGAGGACGATGCCAACCAGCCAACCACACCCACCGTCCTCGACCTACGACCCCCCCCCCAGGGTCACCCCCACAAGGTGACCATTATTCTGCATGTGTAGAGATCTGCGGTGAGTGCAAGCAGGGGGTAAATATCTGACCGGGACGTTTGAAAGCGAGCTAGGCAACATGGAAGTGAGAAAATGAGGGAAGAGAACACAAGAAAAAGAGGCAGGAAGAAGGGAACAAACTTATATGAATCCTCTCAGCGCTCCCGCCCGGGGATGTTTATCTTACAGATTGAGTTAAGCACAAGCCTCTTATAACTCTCTACATACCAGACAATATCACAGTGGCCCCGCTTTAGGAATATAAACATACACGCTTTATCAAAGACCAGCACGGCTCATTCAAACACATAAGCTCTTTCTCCTAACTTAATTTGCTGTGCGCTTCACAAAGTCCCTTTATTGGATTTGAGTTGTTTGAATGTCTAATTTTGTCTGAAAATGGGGGAACTTTAGGGGGTCTATTGATGGAGGTTAAAGGGGTTTTCTTCGTGTTTACCTTATAAAACCGCACTGGGCCTCTTATCACGCGTGCATCTCTGAACTATCAGTGGGGAAAAGCCCCGGGTCAGGCGCTGTTGAACACTGTGTTTTCTTCCACAGAGAGAGGGCATTGTTTGGAGGGTCCCACTCAGAGGTGGGTAGTAACAAGTTACATTCACTCTGTTACATTTACTTGACTATATTTTTGGATAAATTGTACTTCTATGAGTAACTTTAATGCACGATACTTTTTATTCTTACTTGAGTATGTTTGTGAAGAACAAATGCTACTCTTACTTAAGAGTAGCTTACTCCATGGCTCGTTGCGTCTCTTTTTATCCAAGTGATCGATATCCAAGGAACATCCGTGGGCTCATATACGAAGCATGTTTAGCGTACACATGCTGCAAAAGAACAGCTAATTTGGTTTTTTTTAATATACAGATTTAATCTATTATCATTTAGTCAAAGGGATTAACCTGAATTTGCACTTTTTTCTATATATTTTTGTCTGTCTGATTGAATTCATGCACTTAAGACAAATGAATCATATATTACAGTTACTCACTACTTGAGGAGTTTTTTTAACCAAGTACTTTTGTACTCTCACTGAAGTAATTCATTAGATGACTACTTTTTACTTCTGCTTGAGTCATATTTTTCTCAAGTACTGTGACTTGAGTGCAAATTTTGGGTACTTTACCCACCTCTGGTCACACTGACGGCTTTTACTGGGAGAAGCAGTTTGGTTGTGTGTGTGTGCGTGTGTGTGTGTGTGTAAGTAAAAAGTGTAAAAAGTGATCCCTCTGCACACACACGCTTGCATCATCTCCTATTATATAAAGTTTTCAAGCTTTTCTAGTGTGCTGAGTTGGTTTACTGGCCTTCTGGAGGCTCCTGTTATGAGTGAGTAGGCAAACACACACACACACTCTCTTGCACACACACACACACACACACACGATAGGGCAGAGTGAGAGATGACTTGGCAGCGAGAGCAGCTCTGTGTTGGTCCGAGGGGAGCCGCGGTGAGAGAGAACTCGACGTTGAAAACTGCAGCCTTCCCTCTGGTGTTCACGGCGGGGTGGTCTCTCCACTTTCTTTCCCCACCTTCTTTATTCCTCCCTCCGCAGTCCTTCCAACGTTACTTTGAGGTGGTCTGTTCCTGCCCTTCTGCTTCTCCTTCTCTCCCTCCCTCTCCCCTCAGCCTTAAATCTCTCTCTCTCTCTCCTTTCCACTGCTGCCCTTCTTCACCACATTTTCTCTTTTTATCTAGCGCATAATCTCCCTTGCTCAGTTTAATATTTCTCTTCTAATTTCCTCTGCTTCTTCAAACCCTCCCCCTTCCCCCCGTCTTGTTTGGGCCCTCACCAAAACACTAAAGTACTGCCTTGGTATTTACTTAATGCCGTGCACTGAGAAGTGTGTGAGTGTGCTTTTAGAAACTAAGAAAACCACCCCGAGACAAAGAAAAAGATGCTGGGACTTTAAGAAAACAAAGTCTTGCTGATGTAGTGATTAAGTCCGGCCAGCATTTTTCTAGGCAGTAGTGCTCAGAATCAGTGTGTGGGTGTTTTTCTTTTTTACCTTGCAAAAAAAGTTTAATATTAGAAGGTTATATTTTGCTTTTTCTAGCCATTGTTTGTATGTCTCCCTTTTTTTGTTTTAACTCTGAAGTTCATGTGATTTTATAAGCCTGGCATTTGGTGTCATATGAACCATTTGCATGCCTCCTTTTTTTTTAAGTTCCTGTTGAAAGAGGCTTAAATGCCCCATAATTCTCCTCAACTGGCTGCCCGGTAAACTTTTTTTTTCCCCTTTTCGCCAACAAACTCACACTCACATGCGCAAAGGTTAGTCGTGGCAAAACAGGAAAAGTGTAAAGCAACACCCCCCTTTTTAAAGAGAGGCAAAAGGTCTCTTCAAGACCAAAAGCACATATAAACGCAAGGAAAGACACATTAACACAGGGATGGTGAGTGTGAGTGTGTGAAGAAGGAAAGCGAGCAAAAGACAGAGAGAAATGTGTGTGTGCTTCCAACAAACCGGTCCCAAGAAATGATAGCATAGTAAAAAGCCAGGCGCCAGGATTACAACAGGGCAAAGGAGTACGTCTGTGTGTGTGTGAAACTGGTATTCCTTATGTTGTGAGGACATAAAACTGTGCATGCAGACATCTAGCGGGGACAAAAGGCAAGTCCCCTTGACATAAATCCTTAATTGTGATCTCTCTGTAAGGTTAGGATAGCGGTTAGAGGGTAAAGTGTGTGTGTGGATCCACATGCATGCAGGCCGGTTACAAATGCGTGCGTCATCTGGAGCGCATTAGAGGTACAGTGTTTTAAGTGAACAGGTCCGCTACCTACAGCCACGGAAACCTCAGCACTGATGCTGCCAAACCACGGACCGGACACACACGGAACAAAACACAGAAAATAGAGAAAGAGTAAATCAATCGATACAGCAATTTAACAAAACAAAGTGCTGAACAAACATTCAGATCGGGGGGCTGTCAGAGAGAAAGCGCCTCACCCAATAACACAACCTGACTCTGCTAAATCCTGGCGCACCGCAGCTTTAAGATAAACAGCGGTTATTAGGAAAGGCACCACAGGGATATCAACTCTGCTATTGAATAGTGGGTCCGACTTGTAGTTAGAGGGCGGGGAAACATAATGTCTGAACAAGGTTGTTTAGCTTAGACCTGACCACCACCACCACCAAGGCCACACACATGAGCAGCACCTGCACGGCCGGTTGCACAAATCCACATTCTGTCCCACACACATGCAAATGTGTGGGGAAGGCTGCGCGCTGAAATAATACAGGTCACACTGCAGGGTGAGTTAAACGCTCTGGTGTTATTAAAACCTTTATACACTGTTTTCCTTAAAAGAAAGACTCGCAGCCCGGTGGTGGTTTGTTGTTGTTGTGTGGTTTATGGTTCATTGTCAGTTGGAAAATGTAAGTGAAAATGATCAGGGTGTCATACGTGCGGATATCTTTAGTGGGATACTGCTGATGCTGTTTAATTCAAAGTTTTGCTTTTACTGTGTCTTCTTTTTCAACTTTGCCACAAATCTAAAGCCACCATAATAAGGAGTTGGAGCAGGAAACAGCCCCCCCCCCCCAATACACACACACTCACACTCACACTGAAACCTGAGCTACAGGAAGTGGTCCTGCGCATCATCACGTCAGGGCAGACAAATTATTCACCATTTGAAAAATGCACCTTTCCCCCCCTCTCCCTTACCCCCTTTACACCCCCCCCCCTTCATGTCCTCTTCTCCTCTTGTTTTCATTGCAGGTCCTCCAGAGAGGAACAGTCAAGGAGACAAAAAGCTCTGCTACCTGTGCAATCTCAAAATGAACTGCATTCAGAGGCGAAACGAGCTGCCGCTGTGGTTGCACAGGCCCCAAAATTCCGGGAAAATATTCCCTTGCGGCGTTCCCTGAAGACTTGTGGTAATCCTGCCCACAGTATCCCCACAACGTTTTTTGTGGAATTTCCTAAATGGATGAAAAGCAGGTTTATTTGAACACTTCTGAAAAGTAAAACACAGATCTTCCTTATCTCCGCGTGGCTGTATTATTTTACTGTACAAACCCGACAGAGGGAAGCCTGAGGGGGAAGGATGAAAAGAGCTGTGTTATGCCGGTTTTATGAGACGTAGAGGGACAAACGATAAAACCGCTCGCTTTAATGCGCAATGTAGGCAATTAAGAGTGTAAACCTCCTCTCCAGTTATCTCACTTACAACTTGTTGCAATCAACTCCACCGAAAATGTTATCTATGTACGGAATGATGGTTTAAATGGAAACGCCAGACTTGCTTGAACATAAGCTCAATATATATTGATTGCAGTTTCCCCCAAAATGTTAGTCCCTTTAATTGCACCATTTTCAAGATTTTTGCGACTGTATGTTTATTGGTAGGTTGGGTTGAGCCATAAGGCCAGTGGACTCCATTACTTTGCTGATTTTCTCGTCATTCTTATACTTTATCAACATTTCTAGACAGTTTGCTGTACCGTTAACACTGGCCTTGTAAGCTTTCCAATTCATTGGAGAATTGACTTTTTCATACAAACAAATAGAAGACAAACCAACTTTTTTAGCAGTGGTCAAAGCTGTGATTAAACTGTCTCATGGTTAAAGGGCCAGTAGTGATGTAGTTTCAGCCAGTATTTTCACAAAACAGGCAGCTTTTACAGTTTCAGGGGCTTTTGGGTGACCTAGATTGGGTTTGGCTGCAACATTTTGTATTTATGACTCAGAAAAGTCGCCCACCCTTCCAACAGCATATTGCGACTAGATAGAGTGAATTAGTGAACCTGCTCCCTGCATGGAAAACTTTGTCCCCAAATGTACTCTTTGTTATACGTTACTTCTTTCTCCCAATTTCAAAAAGTGCTGCATGGTTTTCCGGGAACGCACGCACAGCACCGTGATGTCATGGCGGGTTCTGCTATCGGTGCTGAAGCGCCGTGCTCATGTGGCTTGTTATTCTGTCTTTGCGCAGCATCGTGCCAAATGTTCCGTGAATAATGCGTTTCCCCACAAGGACAGCAAATGATCCATCTTAGGAGGCTGCGCATGTGTGACAGCGGGCACACAGGAATGTGCACACACACAACTAGAATGACACAGTTGTTGTGCACCAGGAAGTGCCCGTTGGCCTCCCCTCACCAGCGCTGTGACTGTGTGTATTCTCCTGAGGTCAGGGGGAGAAGGTTGTGTTAAGTAGAGTTTGGAAGACGAGCGTCCGACCACGCTCCCCCCCCTCAGGCAAACGGTCACACACACTCGCAAACCCACAAATGGCTGATTCTGGAGTAAACATCTTGCCCCATTAATACCCACAGTGCCTTGGGCAAGTTGGCCCACCCTGGTGACCCTTGTTACTGTGGTGATTAGATATTGCAACCCCTCATCTGCAAACATTTAGCCAGTGTCACCCCTAATCTACATTGTGTCACCATGCCACCACAGAATCCTGCAACTCAGGACACAAGATGAATTAGTGTCAGCTAAAAAGAGGTGTTTTATGATAGAAAGTGGTCAAAATCTCAGTTTTTTGAAAAATAAGTACCAAAGGCAGCCATAAAAAAAGTTTATAGTTCCCTTGTTAACAAAAATAGCCGCTGCGGTCAGCTGAATTCAGTACTTCAGATCCTTTTCGAGCTGCTTCGGCATGATAAACCTCCTCTCCTGTGTCCATCGGTGCATTGCAAAGGCTAGTGTTTTTGCCAAACGAAGGTAAAAATAGTATTCATGGGAGAGTGCCGAAGCCAAGAATAGATGCTTCATCTGATTGTCTGTCAAACGAGCATAACTTTCTGCTCTGTAGGTGATTTCATGCTCATCTGTCGACGGACAAAATCGTTACGAAATTGAAAAGCTGAAATAAAACAAATAAGACACAGTTTTCCACCCAATAACAGAGATATACTGCGGCATGCCTTTTCCTCATCATTAAATTACCACTGCCTGTCACATTCCACCTCCTGACCTCTTGAACTCTGACACACCGGTCTTCCTCCTCTAGGCCAAACCATCACCGCCACTAGCTTTGGGTCACTCATTGGCTTACTAAGCAAAGTTAGATTGGCATATTGGAAATGAAGTCAGGGACCTTTAAATGACAAAGAGTACATAGGTCAATACTATGAGTCCATGTGTTTTTAAATGTGCCCATTAACTACCCATGGTTTATTTACATGAAACTTTCTGTGCAATTTAGTGACAAAGAGGTGGAGTGTGACAGATTTGTTTTTTTCGATGAGACAATCTCAATGGTCAGCGTAAATCAAATCACCCAACAGGGAAATGAATGATGGACGAGCAAAGATACTTGCACAAAAAGTCAATGAGTAAAAGGAGAGAAAACCATTAAACATTTTCACTAAAGACCTTTACTGATCTCTTCTCAATGTGCAAATTGCTGAGGGTCTTTTGCCTTTAGTTGTTGTCTTTTCCTTTTTTTTTCTTACAGAGAACCAAGTATGTTTTATTCAGTGACTGCACTTAAAAATTCGTCTTTGTGTTGCATGTATGTGGGTCATTGCAATTTTACTCTGCTTTTTCCTTCCGAGGGATTATTGGACGTTGTGGAGCTATGACAGGCATGCACAGAGTGATTTATTTAAGACATTCCATTAATACTTCCTCCTCAGCCAAACAGTCGCCCAATTTTAAAGTACATCATAATAGACTGACGGTGACCTCTAGTGGTGAAATATAACATTACCCATTGGGAACAGCAACTCAGTGATGTTCCTGCTGCACACTAGTGTATAAAACTAGAGAAGTGTGAGACAATTGGTTTCTTAACTGGAGAAAATGTTATACCGATATCTGAAGATGGTGCATGAAGTTTGTTTTTTAGTTTGTATTCTTCTTAACCAAAACCGAGGCCCATGGAGAACCAGGTTAATCAACAAGCTGAGGTTATTTTCACCTTGTCACATGTTACAGCTTTATGGCTCTTAAATTGCAGTTACAAAGGTGATGCTGCAGCTTGCCTGTATGTTTGAGTGTGTGCAGTGTTGGAAGGCACGGGCTGATTGACAGACACGGGAAACATGAGAAGCCACGGGAGCGCTCTTTTGTTTGCAGCTGGGCTTTAAAAAAGAAAATGGGCAGCCTGGTGAGTGTGCTCCGCTCTCCTAAAGACGGAGGAACCGGGAAATTTCTTCTGCTTCGTCCTGGCCTGCTGTGGAACCCGGCTCGCTGTGTGTCAGCATGGAGAAAGGTATCATGACCTACAACAGCAACAACACACAGGCCTCTCTGAGCTGCCAATCATTTCCAGCTCCTCAGAAACTCTTTGTCTCTGCTTCTTTCTCTTTGCTTTCCCTCATCAGTGATCACTATGACTGGAGTTAATGAATTTGCCATTGGGGCAATTAATTATGCATTATCAGCAGGTTTGCAGGTCGCCACTGGTTAAGCATGTCATTAAAAGCGCACTCTGGCCCTCCCTGTGCGGCCCTCGAATCACGCACTTTATGCACACAAACAAGGAATTTACTACTTAACATTAGATATTAAATTCATTTGAAAAAGTTACAAATAAAGTAGAGCTAAACTAGAGCCATAGATGATATAGGTAAGCGAAAATTGACACGATTTTTCAAATAATGTTAACAGAATGTATCATAATCTAGTTTTAGACAGTGCAAATATTAGTATATATTCTGTGCACATACAAGGAATTTGTCCCCACTTTATCATTGCTCTCACAGAAATGCAAATGTTCAAAGGTTAAAGTAATATTGACATGTATAGAGGTACTGTATGAGTATTATAAACATTAACCCATACATGATCATGTAGAATATGTAGAATGGTGACAACGGTGCCATAGTGACCACTGAGATATATTTATATTTATTATCAACAGGTTTAACATAGCCATTGGTGCACCGAAGAACTGTTCGAGGCCTATCACATTTCGCCAAGCAGTGCAATGTTTGTGACAGTCGCTCTATTATCGTGACGGCAAGTGTCTCCTGTCAATCAGTCACGGGTGTGTTCCTGCGTCACCGCGCCGCAGCCAATCAGCACGCGACGCCGCCAAACGGGCTCGAGACGTAAAGCCTTGCAAACATGGCGACGCTCGGCGGCGAGTACGGAGGTTGGAAATACGAGCGTTTTTAAACCCGGGGAGGAAGAAAATGTTCGCATGCTGCAATGTGGCGGGGTTAGCCGGAGCCAGCCCACGCACAGCCTTTTAGACCATGTTCGCAGAGGTGAGTGGCGGCGAATTTGACGCTTCCGGCGGCTTGTTTCCCCCCCCCCCCTCCTCCCCCCTCCCCTCTAACTGGTAGCTCGGCTAGCATGTAGCAGCTAGCATCCTCGGCGGTTAGCCGCGCAGGTAAACACGGCGAGAGGACGGGCAGCCTCCCTGCCGGCTAAAAGTGGCGGTTAGCCCCGGGATTACACGGCTAACACTGCGTTAATACCATGAGCTGGGTGGACACCGTGCTGGAATTAGCTGCACACACACACACACACACACAC
>CAESWR010001096.1:84831-97679 GCA_903171835.1 Mullus surmuletus | reverse complement strand
CACATGCACGGTCAAACACTTGGATTCACACACTGCGATTGGGTGTCATCTTACACAGCACAGTGCAGCGGGCTGAACGAGTTGCCCTTAATCTTCCTGAAAACCTCCTGGTCCAGCAACACCTCCACACATGCGTCATAACCTGGAGACAAAGAGGAAAAGATGAGAAATGAAAAGGCGGGAGAGCACAAGTGGATGACCTTCTCTGTGCTGAATGCCCACCGTTGTAGCAGGCCCAGTGCAGCGGTGTGTAGCCCCGGTTGTCTGTGAGGTGTGTTTGAGCGTGTGAGGGGCCGGCGGCCTGCAGCAGGGCGGCCAGGACGCTAACGCGGCCGCAAGCTGACGCCAAGTGAAGAGGCGAGCGGCCCCGGATGTCCCTCACACTCACGCTGGCCCCCCGTTGGAGCAGAGCCTCCACACACTCCTCCTGACCCGTCACGGCCTGAGGGACCAATGATCACATCACACGTCTGATCGGATACATATTATGGTGTCAAGTGTAGGGGTGTCCCCATACAACTACTTCACTTCTGATACAATACCAATATTGCAGCCTTGAGTATTGGCCAACACCGATATTGATCCGATACGATATCAGCATGAATCATACATACTTTAATTGTAGCATGGACTGTTAGAAAAGGCTTGATCAAGTGATATTACTCAAACAGAAACAGAGATCAATAGTCAGCAACAGTAAGTATGAGAAAAACTGACCTATTTATTATTAACCATGGGTAACATAGAAGTGAGTCTGGAATGGACTGCTTGTATCGGAGTGCTTTGTGGGAGACTTTAGATGCAGGCCAATATATTCTGATACAGTTTTTTTTTAAAGATATCGGACCGATATCCGATATCAATATCAGATCGGGACACCCTAATCAAGTGTTTGTAAGTGTTAAACTCACCCCCCGGTGGAGGGCTGTCCTGCCCCAGCGGTCCTGAGCCTCAACACTGGCTCCTTGGCCGAGCAGGGAATACACACACTCTGTGTGTCCACTCAGCACTGCCAACATTAGAGGGGTCCTTTGTTGAGAAATGACACAACGCAAATATTAATAATGTCGTTTTTTCTGTTAATATACAACTAATTTCTAATCAGTTTTGTAGATATATGTTCAGCCCCATATTTTGCATTTTTTTCAATAGAAAGAATGTTGAAAAAAAATCTCTCAATTACAAATAATATCTGATGACGGACGTATAACTGATTATTCAATCTATGTCTGAACTTATTTGCACACATACACACTCACTGTCTGTTGACGTCTTGTACATCCACGTTAATGTGTTGGCTGTTGTTGCTCATCAGCAGGCGCAGGCACTCTGGGTGGCCGTTCATAGCTACAAAAACACATACAACCACACACACCCCTTAAAAGAGGCACAATAATAGACACTTCGGCCACGCCGGGTTCTCTGCTTGTGCGTTCTTGTTAACCTGCAGTGTGTATCGCCGTCCTTTTGTGTGTGTAGTCGCGGGTCATCGGCGAGGCTCCGTGGTGGAGCAGCAGGGACACACACTCCTGGTGACCCCGGGAGCAGGCCAGGCTGAGAGGGGTGCGTCCCTCTGGGCTGCGGACGTCCACGTCCAGCAGGGAGGACAAGAGGACCTCGAGTGCTCCGCAGTGTCCATGGTAGGCCTGCAGGAACAGAACACACACATGTACACACAGGCTTGGTTCGTGACAAATGGCGAGCAGGGGTCAAAGAAAATAATGGAGGTAAAGAAGATTTGAGAGACATAAACGGCAAAATACAGAGTCACTGAACTCACCGCCAAGTGGAGCGGGCTGATCGGAGCGTGGCTGTCGGAGTCGCTCAGGAGGTCTGTTCCCGAAGCCTCCATTAACTAAGAAAAAAGTGTGTATTCAATATTAAGGCAGTTACAGTTATAATAATGAAAAAATGGAAACACAGAGCAGAGAAGGTGCACAGGAGGCTGTCACCTTATCAGATTTTCACTTCACAATTATCGTGGGCAAAACATTTTAATGATAATGATGATGATTGTATCACAATATCAACAAAAAGTTAAATAATAATGGTGCAATCAATGAAACTGATTAATCAATGAAATTGATTGCATCATTATCAACTTTTTCGCTTTTGGCTCTTTTAATTACAATCAAAATACCTGAGCACTGGATCATTTAGACGATATTATCATATACACATTTTCAACCCAATACTGAAAGTTCATTTTTTAATACTACAATTATCGTCAATACCGGTATACTGTGTCAGCCCTATGCAGAAGAAGGCGTATCTTTGTGGAATGCATGGTTAGCCAAAAAGAAGAAGCAGCTTCCCATTAGACCTTGTCTAACCAACAGGGGGAGCCGCGTTCACATAATTACTGCAAATTCATGAGTGCTCTTACCACATCAAGAGGCGTCTCGCTCGCCATCTGAAAGAAAGACAAAGGCGGCGTGTGATTAGAGCCTCTCTGCGGATGTGGCCACATTTTGTGCTCGGCGGCGGCCGTCGTACACACCAGCTCCAGGCAGAGCGTTCGGCCGTAGGCTGAGGCGTAGTGCACTGCGCTGTAACCCTGTTTGTCCCTCACTCCCGGCTCAGCATCATTCCTTAAAAGGTACTCAACGCATCTGCGAAGAAAGCAGAGACAAAAGCATCAATAAATATTTTCTCCATGTGCTGAGATGCTTGATTATGAATATACGATGAGTTGGCGGAACCTACTTCCCGTCAGTGTCGGCGGCGGCGGCGTAGTGCAAGGGGCTGCAGCCCCTCTGGTCCAGCTCATTGATGCTCGCCCCGGAGCCCACCAAGGCAAACACACACTGGTAGTTACAGTTGGCCGATGCATAGTGAAGTGGGGTCCTGGAAGAGAGCACCTCGCATCAGGAATATTAATTCTCTCACCTCTCTATATCACTCAAAACTCACATCTTAATAACACTTTTCTTAATCACAATTATCCTGTTGTTTTATTTATTTGTTTGTTTTAACCCTCTTGTTGAAATGTTCCTGTCCTTGATTTGTCTTCAAGGTCATTACTCTTATTTTGTTGTATACTGGTCACTTCTGCAAAGTAACCATGATTGCTATATTAGTGTATATATTGTAGATAGATAGATAGATATATAGATAGATAGATAGATAGATGGATAGATGGATAGATGGATGGATGGATGGATGGATGTATAGATAGATAGATGGATAGATGGATAGATGGATAGATACTTTACTGTCATTCACAGCATGAAAAAGAAAGCATGAAGGAACAAAATGTTGATCTCAGGTCTTGGTATTGGAAAACTTCAATAAAAATAAACAAAAATCAATATAATAATATAAACCTGAATGCTGTTGTACATATTATTTTATGTCATTTTTGCCTGTAAAGCGACCTTGTGCATCTCAAGGGCGCTCAAAATAAATGTATCATAACTGATAACTGACTCATTTTCTCAGTCAGTCTGGACTTCTTATTTGGTCTCTATTCCAAATAGTTCCTTTCGAAACTCACCTTCCAAAATTATCTTTCCTGTTAAAGTCCGCTCCAATGTTCAACAGCAGGTTGAGACACTCCAGATTCCTTCCGGGGAAAGAGAGACAACAGATTTATCGACACACCCGTTCACGACAGAATAGAAAGTTGATACGCAGGAATAATGAGTCACCCTCCAGCTGCAGCAGCGTGTAGACAGGTCCTTCCAAAGTCGTCGGGGGTGTCTATGTCAAACCCTGAGTAAATATGCAAACAGAGTCAATTTGATGTCAACTTGGTGATTCAAGGGGCAGGGAAAGGTGTCAGCGGTAATGTACCTGAGGACAGCAGCTTCCTGCAGCAATCAGAGAAGCCGCTGAGAGCTGCCAGGTGGAGCGGGAACATCCCATGAATGCCTCTCCTGGAGATGAAAGGAGACCACAGACAAGTCGTCACATGATCACCGAGCATATTAGATGATAGACACAACAAGAAAGATGCGCGACAATGCGCCTGGAGAATACTTTATACTGGACTACAAATTAACCGTTCCTGTTCCGATTGTGAATTCGGTCAATGTGAACCAGTGGAAGGATGCACAGATGGTTAAATGGTACTGACTTGGCGGTGTTGGCTCGGTGTTTGACGAGCGCTGTGATGATCAGCTCGTGGCCAAAGCGGGCTGCGATGTGAAGTGCTGTGTTTCTGCTCTTATCCTCACAATCAATCTCAGCTCCTTCACACACACACACAAACACAAATTATCTATTTACATTTCTGCATCATATCCAAATATTGGATAAGTGGTGTTTTTCTGTATGATGCCACATTTCTTACCATTTTGAATGAGGGCCTGAGAGCAGGAGAACCTGCCGTGGTTAGCTGCCATGTGGAGGGGGGTCTTACCGTCCTTACTCTGCACAGACGGAGCCAGACAGAATACATGGGGGCAGAGGAGGATTAGAGTTAATGGCTACGTGTACATGCAGTCAAATAAACCTTTTCTAACCAGAATACAAGAAATAACAGAGTTGCACGTGGCCATTTTTAAAAACCAATAAATGACCCCTGGCTTTTTCGAACTCGAATATTTGATCATGTTGATCATATTTGATCAAAAACAACACCACGCCACACTTTTGGATGGGGGAGGATATAAATCCCTTCGTAAGTGTGATGAAAGACACAAACATCATGGCATTTGTAGATGGTAGAAAGTATCAGCATGGCCAGATCCACAAAAAGGTGAGCGTAAAGTTACACAAAGCAGGGTTTGTACAAGACTTTCTGTGTGCGTCGCTGGTTTAATCTGGATATCCCAATTGATGACATGACCATGTATACAGGAATGTAACGTGGTCTATGTCAGCGTTACACAGCATGTCAGTCAACGGCAACGAGAGCTCATAGTACTGCAGCACAGAAAGTCTAGAAAGCACTGAGGGCATCTGAAGACCCCTCCCTCTTTTTGGACATGCACATTCCCTGAGCAGCTTGCAGCCTGCGGGTGCCGCCCGCCTCCCCTTTCCATGTTCCATATGGCCGCACATCTTGACGCTGCAGGGACCTCGTATCAGGTTCCATCACTGCTACCAAAGTGTTAACAACACTGCCATCCCGACTGCTAGCTGACATGCGAACATGAAGGACGAGATCATCTTCTGTTGAGGCGCCGCGGCACAGTTTCACTCCTCTTCTAAATGATTCATGCAAGAAGCGCGCGTGTCATCCCACGATATCGAGGAAACATGACGAGCTCTGTGTGTGTTTTTTTCGCGGGTTTGGTGCGCACCCGCATGTTGATGTGAGCTCCGTGGGCCAACAGCAGCTCCTGGCACAGCGCCCCCTGGCGTGAGGAAGAGGCAAAGTGGAGAGCAGAAAACCCCCTCTCGTTCACCTGGAGAACGGCAACGGCATGTGGGGTTTTAACGCATGCACTCGCAGTGTTTGTGCTTAAATCTTCGACGCATGGAGCCACACACACCTGGTTGACGTTGGCACCGGCCTCAATGAGCTCGCTGACCACCACGTCCTGCCCGTTGTAACAGGCCAAATGGAGCGGAGTGTTGCCATAACCGTTGACCTCGTTGACCTGAGAAGAAAAGAAGCAGATTTCCGGTGAGTAAAGAAATCCTGTGGTCTCTGCAGACAGGGGCGATTGCTGGTGCACAGTTGTACGCTTGTACTGACGTGGACCCCCAGACCCAGTAGGTAGTGCACGGTGCTGCTCATGCCACTAGAGGCAGCTGCGTGCAGGGCGGTGTAGGCCTTCTTGTCCTTGCAGTCCACCTCTGCTCCACTGGCCACCAATAATTTCACTACTTCCAGGTGACCTGACATGAAAAGTGACATTATTTAACCCCTGAACAATAGACCAAGACTAGTGGACCGCCTCACACACCTGCACACACACACTACCACCCTGCATAGCCCCCCCTCCCCTTTTGAACTGAACTAGATTTTCGAACATTCCCCAAACACACAACGCACAACTTCGACCCTGCAACACTACACATGTTTACATAGGAGTGGATGGATATGGGGGGGGGTGGGCTTTGTGCAGCCTTACCCATGTAGGCCGCCCAGTGGATGGCTCTCCTGTCCTTCTTGTCAAACGCATTGATGTTCGCTCCTCTGGACAGCAGCAGCTTCACCATCTGTCACACCAAAGCAAATTAAATAACAGCAAACGTGTGTGTAATTAAGCATGTGAGCAAAAGAAACTGACCTCTACATGTCCGCTGAAGGCGGCGTGGTGCAGGGCAGTGCGTCCCGCCCGGTCGGACACGTTGACGTTGCTCAGCAGCGGGACCAGCGCCTCAGCGCAGCGCACCGCCTTGTTGCTCGCGGCGACGTGCAGCGGCGTCTGCCAGTTCTTGTCCCGCGCGTTGACGTCGGCACTGTGCTTCAGCAGCACCGCCACTGCGTCCTGCACAGACCGGGCAGCCATGAGTCAGACGATGCGGGTCTATTTTCAAACGTGCCTCCTGTGCGTGTGTTAGTGTGGGTGTGTTTTTGTAAGTCTTTTGCAATTCTGAGAGGGCGTTCAGGCCTTCTGCTGAGAAACAATGCAAGGTGCTGTGCTGGTGTGGGCATGTTGCCCGGGACTGAGCAGAATAGGTACAGAGATTTTTAGGGTTTGTTAAACACCAACACATGGCACCATAGATACAGCCATTGGTCCCCTTAAAGGTCAAATTCTACAATAAAAACTCTCGGCCAAAATATCTTTCAGGCCAATGAAGCAAGCAGCAGATTAGCACAATTCTGCATGCTAACATTTATTGTGTCACCCTAACCTGCCTACATTGTAGCTGATGAAAGGCTGACTTTGGTATAGCCGGCACGCTCCCATTAAAAGAACTTAATCCAGATTTCCACCCGACCTCAAAATAAATAGCTGTTTGGGAAAAGGGGGGAGACATACGAGTGTAAAATAGACTCTTGTGTTTGTGTATACTGTTACCTCACTACATGAGGCGACCGCTCGGTGAAGAGGAGTCAACCACTTGTTGTCTTTGGCATTAACTCTGGCTCCTTGGACGCAGGGAGAGGGCAAGGAGGCAAACACAAAGACAGATGCCAGTTAAATGTCAACAAAGGCAGAGAAAGAGCAAAAAGAAATACTGTGTAAACCCAAAAGAACATCTGATATCTTTTCCCACAACTTATTGGAAGAGGGATTTTATGAGCCAGTAGTGCCTGGAAGATATGAAACTCCCATGATGCTGTTTGGCACTGCGTGGGGGTTAAAATAGCCACGAAACCCCACCTGTTGCTGGCGCTCCATACTATTGACAAACAGTGAACACCCGCCCCTACTCCTGCGATGCACCAGCACCTACTCCTACTCCACCCCCCTGACGTGCTCGGATGACTTCACAGAAAGCCGAATGGGCGCTGTGAAGAGACCCTAACAGGTGATTGACTAATCACAAGCGACGACAGCAGTCGCCAGGCGTCAAGCAGACATCCACGGGACTTCTCGGCGTGTTTGAGTAGAGCAGAGGGCAGAGAGTAGGTCAGCTATCCGACAACAACGTAGCATGAAGGCAACACAAGGTTGTTTATTTAAATATTTGATGGTCAATTAATGACAATAATGAAACAAAGAGAGTACAAATTAGGTGCAGGGATGTTTTTTGTGTATTTTGGTGTTACCATTAAGCTTTTACAATGCCTTATTTAAAAAATAATAAATAAAAAGGTTCAAAAAAAGCAGATGTACATTTTGAGAATTTAGAAACTCCCCAACAAGAGTATTGAGAAAATCTTGCAGTGACGAAGAAATGGTGCAGGACTGTGGGTGTTTTTGTTGTTGTTGTTTGTTTGTTTTATTTGTACCTGAGAGGATGAGCAGCTCGATGATCTCAGCATCTCCCAAGTAGGCTGCAGCGTGCAGTGGCGTCCTCTTCTCATTGTCCTGCCAGACATGGGACCAAAAAATAAATGCATGTTGGTGGAAACGTGAGGTTCAACACACATCGTGTATGTCACCCAGCAAAATCTATAGAGCAAACGGTGCTGCAGAAACCGCAAGAAACATGACACCCGACCTGCCACCAGGAAAATGTCCGTCATCTCCTCACTTGTGTTTTTTGCTTCCATCCATCACTTCAGCGCGCCCTGCTGCTACACACACACACACACACACCCCCACCCTTTCTCTTTCAGTGCAGCGCAGAGCAATCCGCAGAGTGGGGCTATAAACAAACGTCACGTGACTGCGATAGGCCCGGGCCAGTGCTGCTGAGTCCGGGAAGAATGAGTATGATGACCCCAGCATTATAGAGCCACAGAGAGGAGCCAACAACAAAGCATGACGGGCCAGAATGACGTGTAAAAGTGTAGAAAATACACTGCCAAAGACAGTAGGGGGGGTGGATTCAAGTAAAAGGGGGACAGAAGGAAAAGGAGGGATATCAGGTGAAGGTTATGTCCTTTAACAATCATGGGGATGGGGGGTGTGGGGGGGGGTGCAGCTACACCCTGCTTGAATGGTGAGGTAAGAGGTTGACAGAAGGTGCTCACAATCAGGGAATCAATACGAGGTCGGATCAATTCTTGCCCCGCCAGCCGACTGAGGGTTGTTTATGCGGCGTGGGGGGAGAAACCGCTGTGAGTATGTGACTAACCTGAATGTTGACATCCTCCTTTTTGAAGATGAGGGACCGAACTTCATCCGGGTCCACGTTGAAGATGGCTTTCAGCAGAGACGGCTGCAAAAGAACAAAAAAAAACATTTGGAAAGTAGCAATTTTCTGTCCTGACAAGTGTGTGATCTGTGAGAGTTATGCGAGCTTTAATTGCCTGTGTGTGTGTGTGTGTGTGCGTACTTAAAGGGACACTAAAACACTTTAAGGGCAGCGAAAGTGACTGTTAAACTCAACATCATGGTGGTGAGAAAATGTTAGGGAATATTTAGCGATTTTTTTGGCTGAGCTATGCCATTAACTCTCACAGATTCACTTTAACTCTCACATTGCTGATTTGTTTACGACATGGCAACAGCTGCAGCAGACGCACGCGAGCGAGCGTCGTGGTGAAAACGTCGGGAGCTGAAGCTGCCACCTGGTGTGAGGCCAGCCGATAAAAATGTGCGCTGTAAAAGACCAGGAATGTGCACAAAGATGACTATTTCCGCTCTCACACAATTATTATGGGTATGGGTATGTTTAGAATAAACACTTCTATGTGAGAATAGGAGGCCACTTCTACACTTTTGTGCATCAATGTTTGGAATCTGTAGAACTGATGCTGCGGTCAGCTCACAATCCGAATTTTGATTCTGAGGTGCTTTTCAAAGGAATTGGTAACAAATTGAACCTTCAAGTTAGGGGTGTCCCGAACTTTTTCACTTCCGATACCAATATTGCAGCCTTGAGTATTGGCCAATACTGATATTGATCCGATATCAGCGCAAATCATACATACTTTTATTACTCATTTTTCAGAATGGTATGTTAGAAAGGGCTTGATCAAATGATATTATTTAAACAGAGAACAATAGTCAGCAACAGTGGGTATGAGAAAAACTGACCCATTTATTATTAACCAATGGGTTACATACATTTTAACCTTAAACATAAGAATATTCTACAATTGAATAAAATAAATTAAAAGACCCTGAAAAATAACCTCAATACCTTGTATCAGAGATTTTAGATGCAGGCGGATATAATCCGATACTTGATCAGACTGATCTCCAATATTAATAATCTTCAACAGAGTTTATTTGTTAAATAATTACTCAACCAAGTATGTGATGGATACTGAAAACAAGCGCAACAAAAACAAGTATCACACTGCCCTCGCTCGCAGTCACCGGCAACCCAATGTGTCTTGGCACCACGCAGGCGGCATTTTCTCACATATGCATCGGTAAATGCTGCCAGAGTAAAATGAGATTTAAGTAATGCCATTGAGGGCTATAAAAATACTATGATGTGAACCTGCACCTTACTCTGTGACGCCCTGTTTTAACCTCCGCCCCCAGTTCCAACTCTCATTTCGTCCGGCCTAAAAATAAGTGGTGCATGCCGGGAGTCTCTTCCGTGTACCTATTTCATTGATGACAACTGGAGCAAAATCAGAGATTGGCGGAGCACAGAAAAAAACCCGATAAAACCTGCCGTCACGTCGCGGCTCTCTGAGATGAGCCCCCCTCTCCTTCGCTTGCACTTCAAAGAGCAGCTTTCGTGGGATGAAAAGGCGTATTAAAGCGTTTCAATGCCAGGCTTGGCCTTTATGCAGACAATGCTGAAGCCCACAAAGGCCTGAGGCTTTGCTGATAATCTGCACAAACCACCGTCCGGCTCATATGGCAAGGCAATATTGGTGAACACACCGGTGCTATATTTAGCGCCGGATGACATGTGCTGGCTGTGCTCTGTATTTTTATGCAATGGGCTGCATGTCTACGTTTTCGAGCGCAGGTCTGAACTTCAGGCCAGGTGAGGGACGTCCATTTAAAATCAGGACGATCACTGTCACTCGCTCGAAAATGTGAACCTTAAATGTGGCAGACACTCCGATTCGGTCGAGTCGAGGTACCCCACAGAGTCGTAGAGAAGGGCCCGTCTCACCTTGTCCTCCTGAGCGGGAGCCCGCCGAGAAGCATGATGGGATCTGCGGTCTGGGGACGATTTGGGCCGAGGGGGAGGTGGCGGTGAAGAGGAGGATTCATCCTCCTCCACCTCCTCCAGCACCACGATACAGACACGACTGGCCCGCTCTGACCGCATCGGGAACAGACACACACAGCAACACAATCACTCACACACAGACACTCTCTCTCACACACACAGATACACGCTCGTTCCCCCTTACATACGTGTCAGGTGCTCAAAGGTCGCCAATAAATCACATAATAATAAAAGAGTTTTCCCCATAAACAAACGCGGTGCATCTTGCCGTGTAATCCAAACTGAATCCAGCTCTGTCCTTTATGTGCCAGTGTTGCTGTGCTGCATGTCTCCTCTTCCTCTCTCCTCTCCTCCTCTCTCTAATCCACACTCGCGCTCCCTGCAAGCAGCAGCAACGGAGACAGCAGGGAATTCCTCTGCGTAATGGTGGCGGCAAGCAGCATGCGGCAGAATGAGCTTGGGCTGCTGCCTGGCAGTGCACAGGAAGCTACATATCCTCGCTGCTGCAGCCAGGAACGCACGTCAGATGCGGACACACACACACACGCACGCACGCACGGGGCTCAGACGGATCCTGTGGTAAGGGAGGACGGGGGGGCTGTAGCACCGATGTATGTGGGGGCATGCATCGCTCCACTCAGGCAGACTGCTGAAGCCAGCTCTTTCAAAAGAGGAGACAGAGAGGGGTAGAGGAGGGGCAGGACGGGGAGAGGGAGGGACAGACAGAGAGAGAGGGAGAGACAGAGAGAGAGAGCGAGGGAACAGAAGGAGGAGAATAAGAGACGATAATTGCAGTCAGGTATCTAAAGCACCACAACAGATAAAAAGCCCAGAGGACGGCTTCATCAAAGAACAGTGAGGTGGGCAAAGGTCGGATACCTGCTGAGACTGAATAACCTAAAATAAAGAGCGCAGAGAAAGATGTACAAAACAAAATGGGAAGAGGAATAACTCACGTCTGTCTGGGTGCGCGTACAGTATCTGCATAGTAATCTAGTCTTGTATTGATTCAGCCTCAACCAACTCAACACACCACAATGCTCGTTTAAAAGGTTTTTATTTACTCTCTCTGCTCCATGTCTGTACCAAATATGGTCAAACTGTGATCAATAATACTGAGGTAAAGATTTGCGCAGGTCATTTCCGTGAGCTGAGAGCTCTGGGTCACACGCATATGGTCTCGGGCTCCGGACACAGCATGGCCAGACGCACAAGCGGAGGGGGTGTATTAGGGGAGATCCCAAATAAACAAACCAACTATACGCAGCTGCAGGGTCGTGTGTAAGCAGTAGTTCTCCAACATCCTCTAACATTACGTCTATTTCCGTATTCCAAACTTACTATATATAAGTCACCAGTGCACAGCGGAAGGGACCCACGATGCGGTTATGGGGTACGGTTATTTTTAACCATGTTTAACTTTTATAAATATGTGGTCTGCAACTAGATCAAGAGTCAAAATGGGTTCCGTCTGTCAAAAAACACCACAACATTCTCTCACACACACAGACACACAAAGAGATCATTCATTTCATTTCAGATGTGGATGATTTATGGATGATCCCAAAGGGGTTTGTTTGACAATGAGGTGCCTTAATATGTTTTTTTTTCTTTGCAGTACAGTCGTTAAATAAGATTGCAGGTTAGATTGAGAGAAGACAGTGCCCAGATACTAAGGATCTTTGAAACATTGTGTATTGACAAGCTTCAGACCATCTGAGAGGATGAAATTAGCATGGAAAGCCTCCGCACGGCAACCACGTGGCGCTGAGAGATGCAGCGTTATATAGCTCTGCATCTCCATGAAGCCGATACTAAAATAGAGGAAGCCTTTCTGTCTCCTGAATGAGAATAAAAGAAAATGGATACCAGATCAGTGAGTGTATTTATGTGCGTGCATGTTTTCCAGTATCCCCCTTTGGTGTATCGGTGGCATAGCTTCAAAAGTCCCCATCTCCTCATTATGAAACTGGAACAAACTGGCTTTGCCAGAGAATGTGAGGGTAGCTAACAAGACCAGTCTGTACGTGCATGTCTGTCAGTGTGTCGATGTGTCGATGTGTGGGTGTGTGTGTGTGTCTGTGTGTGTTAGTCTCCTTCATATTCAACACAGATCCTAAAAAGAGAAATCTTGCCAAGCCACACAACCCCATTAACTCAGAGGGAGGGAGGGACCGAGCCAGGGAGGGCAAACGAGAAAGAGTTGGATTGAGTCTTTCTGCAGATCGACATTTCGAGCGTAATGG
>CAESWR010001096.1:53390-65092 GCA_903171835.1 Mullus surmuletus | reverse complement strand
TAGTCAAATGGTCCGTTATTTATTTGGTCTCTTCAGTGTAAAGTTCGTTACACCACAAACTGACAAATACCTATACCAAGAAGTAGAATCTTGACTCTCATGCTGCAACCACAGTGTGCACTTGTCATTACTGTAATGGCTCGATAAGCCAACTGAAATGGGATTGCTCATTGTATGCAGCCCATCTGACAGGTGTCACTTGGGGTGGGGGGTGGGGGGGTGGGGTTTGACAAGTTTAAGAAACAACCAAATATCTGATTCTGTAAAAAAGATATTAGAGCGTGAAGTAGCTATCTCACAGCACAAGCATCGAGAGGAACGCAGAGAAAGGAGGACTTTATCAGTGATCTTATACAGTTTTAAATTCTTCATGGGAACAGCGCGCTGGCATATTATTTTCAGTGATAAAATCTCCATATGGAGACGTGGTCACAAGGATATGAGAAAATGTGTGCACATCCCTGCAAGTCAATGATCATAATCTGCGTCAACAGAAAATGTGGTAAATCCATCAGCAGTGGAGGTTTTTTTTAATTGAATCACCAGATAGGGTGCCAAAAATCCTGACCGGTAAATGCTTAATTTCATCACAAGGGGTAGTAATAGTGTTTAATTAATGAATTTCAGAGCAGAGTTTCATGTATAAGTTCCATTCTATACATTCAGGTAAACATAATTGAACTCACTGAAAGGTCATGGTGAGTTGAAAAGCTTCCAAACTTCTGTGGGCGTGGTGGTCATTGATTGGATGGGAAACCCAGCAGTGGCGGCAGAGGGGCCTTTTATGTTTTTTTTTGTTTAAATGCTCTGCCAGAGCCATAGCATTTATTGGTTAACAATAACAAACCCCATCTCAAACAAAAAACAACTAATATTAGCATGTCAAAGTGGATAAAACCAAATAAAGTGCCATCTCAGTATAATTAGATCAGGCATGTACAGTGGTGTTTTGTGTGTGAATTGACAAATGTGGCCGGTGAGCGTGTGATGGTGGGTCGACTCCTTTGGTTTTCCCCACAACTTTTGGCTGCCGCCGAGTAATTTAACACGGTGCATTAATTGTAACAATAGAGTTGTAGGAGGGTCGAACACTCTGGTTCTCACCTTCGTCTGAACATCTCGGCAAAGATACAGCCGACGCTCCACAGGTCCACCGGCGTCGCGTAGCTGGACTGGAGCAGCACTTCAGGGGCCCGGTACCATAGCGTCACCACCTGGAGCACACAGAAACACACACTTTAAAGCAAAAGAAAGGTGTAAATTACAGTAAAGGGGGCTTCACCTGCTAGAAGCATCTAGAGGTGGTGTGTACGTGTAGGTGGGACATACGCTCACACTTGCACTCTCACACACACACACACACACACACACAGGGTTAATGCCTCTCTGCCCCCATCCTGGGCTTACATAAGACATGAAATCATATCTGGCAGGGCACGTCCCCCCTCTGCTCCTGCTTTGGTGTGCCCACTTTGCAGTCTTTCCATGAAAATCCATCAGTGGGGAGCCTTCAAGTATGTTCGTGCCCTTTGCAACGCTGAGTAAGACATCGTTCCACCAGACTGAAACTGGAAGACGTCTTCGCCTGAGCAAGACGATAACGGGCAGACGTGAACTGATGTAAACTGCCACACCCAACACCACATAATAGAAAAGTGCTTCTTTCTGTGACGCGTTAAATCACCCTGCACCCACCTGAGGTGTCACGGGCAGTCATTCTGTGCCACTTCACACCAAACATGGTTTCCATATTTGTCCCTGCGACTCTATTGGGAGCTGCGAGTGTGTGTGAAGCCGTTGCCTGCAGGAAAGCAGCGGCATTGTTAACAGCTACAGAAGGGAAAGCCTCCAGACAAAACTCAGTGACCCCTAGTAAGAGTGGAATGGTTCCAGGTGCTTTCCTAAACTCCAGATTCTTTTTTAAACAGCTTGTGACTGCAGTTCCTTCCTCAGACACTGCAGCGTCATATTCTAAAGAGTATGAGGCGCATGTTTGTAAGCAAAAAAATGAAGAAATAGTGCTATGTCATCTGGATATCGTGGGAGCAGAGGGCTGTTGGATGCCGTCTGCACGCTTGCATGAGAATTATCAGAGCGGTGATCTTTAAAAAGACGCTGACAGGCAAATATATACTGTTAAGAACAGATTGGGTACTCGCTCACAAGCTAAGTTACTCTGAGTCAATTGCAAAGTTTTATTTTTCAAGGACAGACGGGATGGCCGTAATGCAAGTCTTCACAAGGTCATCAGTGATGCCTGTAACTGCTCATGTCAGACTCTCTGTAATCTAATTTGCATCAATAAATACAAATTGCTGTTTATATAACATAACTTGGCCACTTTAATGATGACCTATATATCTGAGGTTGCATTATTAATATAACATCATAATTAATTGTTCACTCATTAGGGGTCCCCAGAGGATGCATCTTCCTACCTCTGGCATTTATTCTAACCAACGCAATTTTGCTTAAAGATGCATTTTGGAATTTCAGAGACGATCCAAATATGTCCGCAAGCCAAAATAAAATTAACTGATGGCTCAAATTCTAGTGTCTTGCTGCCAGAAAACATAAATTGGAAGTCGTGATGGGAGTATGAATAAGGAAGGACACAGGCTCTTTAAGAGCCAATTCGGTAGCAAACATGGGTGTCATCTTTTGCATCATTTGGCAACTTAATTGTGTCAGCAGTGTTCCCACCCTCCTTCTGAAAGTGACTGATGACCTCAGTGACCAGACCAGCACTAGCAAGTAAAACATACAGCGATAGAGTTAAAAACGCAATTCAGCTATTTTTGACATTTTAATCAGAACCTATCACTTTGGTTCAAATGTAATAAGCTGAAAAACTGGCGACAGTTCAATGAACCCCAACAGTAAAGTAATATAACTGAAAAAATGTAATTATATTTCAACATATTAGAGCGTGATGTCCTGTAAATCTGGTCCTGTAACAATGCTCGCTATATTTTCCAATCCGTCCCTTGAGTACGAAACCCACCCAAAATAGAACGTGCAGCTACAGAGGAAGGAGATATATAGTGGTAAACTCTCTAAACCAAAATATTACTGCAATCTGGGATTCTCAAGGGATACAGATGAGAGGAATAAAAGGTTCAGTCACATTTTCCTTCTAAACTGAATCACACTATTAATAGAGCCCGGGGGCTGCATTTTGCAGATGTGTGATACTTTCTCATCTCCTGCTTCCTGCTTCAGTGGAAATGGGGAGGAAGTTGAGGCTAACTGGCTGAGAAGTAATGGCTGCAGAGGGCTCACCATGTGACCAAAAATGAAACATCAGCTGAGAATGAGACTGGTTGTCATTGAAGATTTTTAGAGCAGTGAAACCTCAAAAGAAAATTCTGAATGGAGCCTGCTTTGATTTCCTGATAATGGGACAAAAAAAGCCTTATTTGTTTCCCCCTATTTTTTTCATGAAGCAGAGAAAATGAAATGATGGTACTCAGAATTATCAAGGAATTCTTCCCTCATTTTAAGTTTAATGCTAAGTGGTTTTAACCACAAGTACTGCACGCGTTGGCCCAAATATGGTCAAAGCACATCCGATTTCCATCCCCTGACTAATGAATGACGTCACTAAAGTCATCAACCGCTGAATATTAAAACACTTCACTCTGCATGCATGCATTTGGCCCCATGTCTTGCAGCTGCGGGCATAAAAATACATACGACTCGACTGCACCAAATTTGTCGCCCTGCAGAGTCGAACACCCGGGCTCGTCTGATCATACACACGGAGCCTTCTAGGAAGAACCACAGAGCTCGGGGTATATCCGTTGCACGGCGATGCAGTTATTCGAAAACCTGGCCACAAATGCAGATACAGACATTTATAACACTTGTGCACACACGCGTTCGCCGGCACACAGGAAGATAGATGTGACAACTGACACTAGCAACTTGCAATGTAGCAGGCCGTTTTTGTGAATCTTTGGGGGTCTTTTGTTCTCCCATGTTGCACAAAAAAGTCTGGCATCATCCTCTGATGCGTTAGCCCATCTCAATGTTTTTTTCAGACTTCTCCATTCTCTCTTGCAGACCTACACCTCAGCCCACCTTTTAATTTGAAACTATAGGTCATCAAATCAAACAATTCACTTTATAAAAAGAGATTAGGAAAGACATTTTAGTACTGTAGCATTGCACTTTTTAGATAATATCAGCTAATGTAAAGTAATATAAGGGTATAATCTGTGTACCAAAACTGAAAAACAGAACCAATATGGAAAAACACATAACAACCCATTTTTCCGATTTGAATTTCACACCAAAACCTTGCAAACAAGAAGAGAAGAAGAAGAGGAAAATCGAAAAATGCTCCAACTTAAGAAATCCGTAAGTACAAAAAATAATCACATGACTTTTGACACCACTGGCTGTCATATTCCATGTGTGCACAACATCTCAAGTCAGAAAAACGAGTCGTCGCCCATTTTTTCATTTTGGTTCTGGTGCCCTCTCAGAAACTACAGCATAAGAGGGATCGTGGCTCCATGTTTGACACCAAGATGCCTGCTATAATGGTCGGAAACAATCAAAAAGTGTTCCACCTGCGGATGGATCATCAATATGTTATGATGCAGAAGCTAGCTGGTCACCATGTTACTGTTTGATTTTTCGGGTTACCATCCTCCAGCAATGCGTCAGTATGCTGCAACTTCGGTGTTTGGTACACAGCACGGAGCACAAACAAGCAGACATAGCCAGTGGTCACTTCAAAGGCAAGTTCTGGGTAAAATTACACGTATTTAATCAACTTTAAAAAAATATTCAAATCATTAGCTGCTCCTCCAAACATCTCAGTGTTCTGATTTTGAGCTTCAAGGTGCTCATTGCCATTTCCAAATATCATACAGTTTGCTCTGCTTTTTGCCCTCGCCCCCGGTACGCCTCCCCTCAGTTCTCGTGCAACCTCTCGCTTATTCACTGTAAAATTCCTCTTTCGCCATTTTCTGTAATCCGGCGAGTCTGTAAAACACGCATGTTTGAAAGAGGAAAGCTGACACGGAACGGTTGAAGAGAGTCTGCGATATACATGGATGCACTTCAGGCACACACACAGTCCATAAACTGCTGAAATGTCTCTGTATTAAATAGGTCTTTTATTCTTACTGTCTCTTAAAAAAAAAGGCTGTGAGTCACGGCCCGAAACGGACTATTTAGATGATTCTGACAACACGTGGACTGTTTGAGAGAGGACATTCCCCAATCGAAATGTTGTTCTCCAAATGTTTTTTTCTGTCCTTTCCCTTCCTCTTCTTCCGACCACGTTTGCATTCCTTCTTCCTTAGTCTCTCTTTCTCACCCTTCTCATTCGGTGTTCCGCTTCCTGCATTCCGCCCCCAACTGCTCTCCCACATGTGTGCAGGTTGCATGCAGACACATATATTACAGGGACACTCGCTTGGAGAAAAAGTGACTCAGCCCGAAATATGTGTTATACAGTATTCGGTGTCTTAGGTCAGCGGCTTTGTGTTTTCAATCTGTGTGCGTTTGACGCCCTCCTTCCCCTTCCACATGGAAACAGAGAAGGCAGAGGAGGTCAGATAAAGCCGAGTGAGGGGAAGGGGAAGGAGGAGGGGGCGGTCAGAGAGTTAGACTTAGAGACAGAGTGTGTGAGAGGCTGACTCCAGATTAAAGGACAACATTCTGGAAATTCCTTTCTGCTGAGAGCATCCTCCCCCTCACCACCACCAACACTGTCCTCCTCAACCCTCACTGCTGCTGCTCTCTCCGCCCCGCTCGACTTCGGGGAGGAAATGGCTTCTCCTGCCCCAGAGGACCTCCCAGGACCTCCTGGGCTGGACCTCCAAGTCGGACTTGCAACATCTGGACCCGTGCCACCAGCAAACTGTGCAAACGCAGCGGAGAGCGACAATAGGGTGCATGCATGTGAGTGTGGAGGTGTTTGGTTTGTGTGTGTGTGTGTGCGTGGGTGAGTGTGTGTGGGAGAGAGAAAGAGAGAGAGACAGAGAGCGGCTGCACGTGACTGAGCAAGCACCTGCTTTTTGCCAGGATGAATGCGCCTCAGTGCCAAGTGCTTTTGTGTGCATGTGTGTGTGTGTGTGTGTGTGTCTGCAAATGTATGCAAGTTATATACGGCGTGTTTGATGTTTGAGGGGATAATTCCGGTTTATTGCAACTCCAGTCTTATTTTTGGAGCTTAAGCCATGATTCCTGCGGGTAAAGAAACTTGATTGCGGAGATCTGGGAATTGGTAAAATTAGTACCCAAACAGTTCAAACTGTGTACGACATCTGTAACGGTTTACAGAGCAACTGGTTCAACTTTAACCTACTGTAAATACGTGCACAAAACACAGTACAATGAAGGACTGTTATTGCTTGCTCCCAAATGAAGTGGTTAAGATAATGTGGTCACCAGATCCATTATAATTAGCCATTAGCATATTGACACATCAATTTTAATGCAAGACAACATTAGTAAATCAGTAAAATCTGTCACCTTGCAATTCAAAGACTGGATCAACTGCAACTACCATTTTGTTTTAATTTACTTTTTGACATCTCTATTGAACTCCTCTCAGGTGGTGTCTTTCCAGCCAAACACGTGTTATGAAAGCTGCTATTCAACTATGCTGAACAGGATACAACTCATGATGTAGTTTAATAAGTTATTGCAGCAGTATTTTGTTTTCGTTGTTGGAACAGTGTTTGTCCCAAGAGACTAAACCCCCCTGTGAGCCATATGACTTTGAATTTGAGGATTGTGGAGATTTGTTCCACTCAGCAAATACATTGAATTACTCTCTTGTGCCTACTTTTGACCTGCATATCATCATTTGTATGTTAGGTTTTCTATATAGCAACATCCATTCCAACATTTCTGCATGTCAAGATAGAAACATGTTAGCTCAGAAAATGAATATTTGAGACTAATAACAACTTGTCTGAACTACTGACATCTTTGCAACCTGTCTGACTACTTGCCTTTCTTGCCTTATTTTGTTTTTCCTTATAGTGATGTCATACCCAGATATCTGCAATGACTTGCATGCCATGCGTTCAAAGCCGCAGTAACTGATACTAATGCCCAAACCCCATCAATTTAACTCTTCAAATTATGGAACAGTTTTTAAATCGCATTCCTGAGCCCAAACTCCCCAACTGCCATGACGTCTGCATTTTCCTGTGCTTTGTATGTAAGACTTCCGCTGGGGACCTTCACTGTGACCCGATGGCACTGGGATGACTGAAGCTGAGGCTTAAGGCTGCAGTGCCTGAGGCACTGGGGCTGATGAAGCTTGGCCGAGGTCCTGTGTTTACATTCCCTCTCACTGAGGAAGCTCAGGATGAAAGAGCACCACTGCACACAGACACATACCGTCTACACACACACTCACAGACAAGCACTTTGGAAGCACCAGAGGCCAAACAGCTATTGTAATTAAATCAATACATGGATGATTGCATGCTTAAATTCATTCAGCAACTACGGAAAAAGTGCAGTTATGCCTTTCAGGTAAATGACTCAACTGGTTGATACTTTGGGTCCGAGGCTAAAATGTGATTACATTCCTGAGAGCAATCCACCACAAATTAAAGCCTTCCGAAGTGAATCTCAGAGGAAAAGGGATAAAGGTCTCAGAGTGTGTAGGCAGGCCACATATGGGAGAAGCAGAGCGGATGTTATAATAATAATATGAGCAAAACTATGCATCCTGAGTGTACAGCGAAGCCGTGGCTGTGATGTTGTGTCTCCAGAGAGGCCCCATTCGATACTCCAGCAGTCAGCCATGCTGTAAACACCATTATTTCACTACTCCCTCACTTTCCCTCTTTCTTTCTCTCGTTCTGCAAAAACAACAATTTAGATACACAGTACCGCTGTAGCAGGAGAAAGGAAACGGGTAAAAAAGGGAGAAAGGGGAGAGAAAAGGGGGATAGGTACACCGAGACGGAGGGCGAGGGAGCGAGAGACGGAGACGCAAGACTAGAAGGAAAAGTGCAAGAACAGCACACAAACTGTATACAGTAAAACAGAAAAAAGGGGACTACAACTGTTGCCAAAGTATGCACAGCGTACAGGAATGCAGCATGGGGCCCTCGGCAAGCGAAACAAAGACAGCACAGTCAGTGGCTCTCTCTCCCCAGTGCTACCACATCCGCACATCATTAGCTGGAAAATTCCTGATATATGCTGTAATTTTTTCTCCCCCCCCACCCCCCCACCCCCTCCCCTTCCTCTTGCCATTGCTGGTACAGACACGGCTTTGATATGCATGTGTGTGTGTGTGTGTGTGTGTGCGTGCATGCCTGCATGGTGCCCACTGATCAGTACCTCCATTTCCCCACCTGGAGTGCTGCCAAGAGACAGTCAACAGTTAATACAGTTAAGTGCAAAGGAGAGTGTGTGTGTGTGTGTGTGTGTGTGTGTGTGTGTGTGTGTGTGTGTGTGTGTGTGTGTGTGTGTGTTCGGGGGGGGCTGCTGTTCTGTTGGACTGAATGAAAGGGAGGTGCACACACATATGGACAAAGCAGGAAAAATCAAACAAGACCTGCATATTGCGCTGTGCATGTGAGGACGTGTAAGTGTGAGTGGATGCAAATGTGTCTGCCTCGTCTGCATTGGAGTTTATGTACATCCCTGTTCACATACATACATGTGTGAATGTGCTGAACTGTGTGTGTGCTTGCTCATGTCAAATTGGGGCCAGCCCCTTTGCTCCAGCCGGCTGCAGTCAAAGCACAGAGGATGACTTTTCCTTTTTTTCCCATGTGGAGCCGTTTGAGGAGATATCTAAACATTCCCAGAGTGCGCTGCACGTGCTCTACTGCGTGCAGTGCGAGGGTTTTCCCCTGCTCCTTCTCCCTGCTGCCTGCCTGTTTTTCTTTGTTTCTGTCGGTCCAGAGTAGAAACACATTGTCTGGCAAACGAGCACATTCATAGATGCAAGCATCCAGCTCATCACTGGACATTGTGGAGAGATTTGGGTTTAATCAACCTCTGTTCATGACGGTACTGAGGGTGACGCACTAGTGATGCTTGAGGTCGTGCTGTGGTGAGTCTCCAATGCATCTCGAGGAAAGCGAAACTGATAAATAAATATCGCTGAAAAAAGTTTAAAAAAGTAATCTGCAAGCAGGCGGTTTGCTGAAATTCTACCCACATTATTATCATTGTGATTATCACAATGTGCTACTGGTGAAAGACAATCTGACAACAATCTAGACTCTAACCCGTATTCCAATATCTTAATTTCATCATGTCATACATGGTCAAAAAATGGGTAATGCTTAAATGGAGAAAATATTAATCAACAATGAATAGAGTTACTGCTCTTTCAGGCTTGGTATTGTAAGAGCTGGTCTTCTGTTTGAGTGTGGACAGGAAATCTGGTTTCAATTTGTTTAATGTCGCCTGAGATATGGGTGTCTTATTCTGGTAAGCACAGTAGGAGGGCTTTAGGCAGAGGGAACTCGATGGGAACCGGAATATACCTTTCACCAGGTGACAATTGTACTCTACTACAGAGAAACCATAACAGAAATGGGTCAGGATGCCTGAGAGAATCTTATTCCTAGAAATTATAAATGCATTATTTTGAACATATCAAAAATAAATTTCATCCAGGCAATGACAAAGATTTAAAAGACAAAGGCTTCGAAAGTAAAAGGGATGGCATGATAGATAAATGATAGCTAAAGGGAATAAAAATAACCTTTAGCTATCATGTAACTAAATAAGAAACTTTCTTAAGATAAGGAGGAAAGACAATAACATTTTTGCCACTAATAAGCTTATCTTGACATCTCTCATCCTCAGTTTATTTTGGTTTTAGACTAAAAAAAACACGAGTCCAAAACAAGTGCTAATACAAAAGTCTGGTAACATTCCTGTAGAGTTTTCCAAATCCAATTTGACAGGCAACGAAATGCACATGACATGCATGAGTGTGGAGGCTAATGGCTTTCATGGGACCATCCAGGCTGCCTTGTGTTGCAATGGATTCCAACGTGTGAATGGAGAACATGGTCACTGGAGGTTATCTTTTGAAAACGACACCTGACCTAACCTCTGTCACTTCCAGATCAGGGGCCACATGGAGGCTTATCTGACCCCCTAAGTGTGGGCTGGAGGAGCTAATCACTAAAGACCACTCTTGGACCCCGCGCACCGAACTTCTGAGCATCACAAACGTAACTGCAAGTAAAGAAAAAAACTTTGGACCGACTGATGTCCACATTATACAGAGCTAAAACTATGTCAATTCCATAAGTTACACGTTATCTGCATCTAAAGCATAAAAGTTTGCCTGTGCTCAATTCCGAGGGTTCTCAGCAGATTAATTGATTATTTAGTTGTTTTCAGTTTGTAAAGATTCCTGCACGGGAAGTGTACGTATCAATGGCTCAAAGAAGGATGTCACTGAACTCATTCATGAATTCATGAATGGGTGGCTCGCTTGCTGACTTTCATTTGATGTAATTGACCGAGGGTTCTTCCGAAAATAAATAAAGGAGATTCAAAATAGGAATTGTACATTTTGGCAAATGATGGTGTTAATTGGTAATGCTTTTGATACAAACAAAGATGAAGAGTTGTGATACCCATCTTCAATTTCTTTGGGTTTTATCTAAGAAACTGCTCCCTATGTATCTCCTGTGTTGTAGAACAGCTCTGTAATGCAAATACACGTTTCATGACTATTTATACTGCATCGCAAACCCTTGGGTTCCGTTAAGAAATTGCAGCAGCGTTTATTCCGAAATTCAGGCGACATCAAAAGAAAACGTTTTCCCAGAAGCACTGGCAGAAATGGGACCTGAATGGGACAGACTTTAGAAAGAGACCCAACTTCTTTCTGGTATGTCAGATTAACCCATCAGCCTTACCCATCTGCCTGTCACTCACGGTGGTACAATGAAGCCATAGCCAGACTGGGCCATTAAAATACCATCAACAAAGCAACAGACCCCCAGGGACTGCCAAAGGCGGCCTAATCTAGACCTCTGTACCAACCCAATGGGTGGTCTCCCCTGCACTCTTTCCACTCACTCACTCTCAGGGATGGTGAAATGTGTGACATGGTAGGTGGTTGATGCCGGTTGGGCCATCAGTCACAAGCAGACATGCATTTACAAATGCGCCATCACACATTTTTATATGCACACGCACAGGCTGGTGTTACAGACATACACTGCAGGTCAAAGACAGCGGATTCATCACAAAAAGAGAAGTTTGCACATTCTGCTAAATCAATAGAGCTTACACGTGTTCCAGTTAGTGACACTGGAAGGGAAAAATGGAGCGAAGGACTCTATGCAAATCCCCGCCTCAGCCATTTGTCATTTTAAAAGTGCTAAATGAATCAATCTGAAAGTGAGAGAGAAGTGTCTCGTTCACTTAAGCAACAGCAGTTCTCCAAAGCCCATCTGTCTGCCAGTAACGGTGGCATTAGGTGACTAAATAAGTAACTGCTGGTCTGTTGGGCAAAGGGGAAGATCCTCTTAAATAGTGTGTGTTTATGTGTGTGTGTGTGTGTGTGTGTGTTCTACATACACTGTAGATTATCTGCTTTTATTAGCAAGAGGAAACAGTGAATGGATGACTGAAGATTTTGTGTGTGTGTGTGTGTGTGTGTGTGTGTGTGTGTGTGTGTGTGTGTGTGTGTGTGTGTGTGTGTGTGTGTGTGTGTGTGTGTGTGTGTGTGT
>CAESWR010001095.1:273267-283617 GCA_903171835.1 Mullus surmuletus | reverse complement strand
CAGTTGTATACCTTAGATCTCATCGGCCATTACTACTAGACCCCCTCTGCTGAGGAAGGACCTACGGGGGGATCAAGTCCCCGCAGTGCGTCCCCTGAAACCACCCTCTCGACCGGAGGCCCAGTAGGAGTCCTGTCTTTATCCACAGCCACTGGCTGCTTCTCTCAGCTGCCTCCGACACTGCCTTTATTGCTCGGCGCAGACTCTGGCCTTTGATTCCCAGATTCTTTAGCAGTCTGATGGTAGATGCTGCCATGAACCCTCTGCACCCCACTTCCACTGGGCAGACGTCAGTGTTCCGGCCACCATGTTGTGCTTCATCCATTGAGTCCTCCCAGGGTACGCTGAGTTCAATGATGAAGACCTTCCTCAAAGAGGGGGACCAGAGCACCATGTCAGGTCTGAGGGTAGTGCTTGCTATCTCTGGAGGGAAAGTTAGCTGGTGGTAGCACCGCTTTGATGCTGATCTGTCCCTGTCGGAAATGCGTCTCCGCTCATTTCTGCCATGGTGGCGTGTTAACCACGTTAAATATGACAGTAATACAAACAAACGTCCGCACTCCAAATATGTTCTAGCGACGCAACAGCGGTGTGATGACGTCTTGCTGATTATGCTACAAAAACAGTGTTAGCCGGCGTGTGACAACGTAGCGGCTACCGAGTCAGCAGCTACCCAGAGGGATTACTATCCACTACACCTACTGATCTGAAATTGAGTGTTTTGAGTATTGTGACATCTTTCACTATTAAAGCTGAGTTTGTATAATGTTTTTGTTCTATTTGCTAAAATTGTCATTATGTTCTACCAGTATATTAAGATTCAGGTCAACTGTGGAAAAAATCCTGTACCTCTCGGACCCCCTGGTGGTCATAATGCCTTATTGCAAGAAGGGAGCCGAATCAAGACAACCATTCAGAGCAAGGAGCGTCATTCACGCTCATGCCCTGGCTGCTGTCAGCCCTGCTTGCATGCGCAAGTAGATTCATGTACTTGCACTCACTTAGCAGCGGCCCTCGCCCCACCTGCCCGCGTCTGTTACCCTCGCTAGGGCAGGTAGGGTCAAGCTCAAGCTGTGAATGCAGGCGGAGAGAGAAAAGCTGCCTATCCCATGATTGGCACCACCATCAGTAACAGACTGACCACAGGGCAATGTGGGCAAATGCTACAATGGCGGCTGGGACGATCTGTGCTACAACGGCCGTGCAATGACCATGACAGGAAATAGGACGATCGCCAATCGGCGGGTCCGCCAACATCTTGCCAATTTCTTTACGTGCCCGCTCATAACATTTTCTGTCGAACTCCACGATTTTCTCATAACTACATACAGGTTTAACAATGAAAAGCCACTTGGAGTTATGTGTGTTATGTTATTAAACTCCTGAAACAAGATTTGATTGTAAATGTTTATGTTATGCACCTGTACATGTGATACAAAGTGTAACTCTGAAATGTATTGTGGCGACCAAGGGAGGTTCGCTTCTGCTGAGGGAAAGCAAGGGCTCATGGGTGGAGTTAAGAGTGATTTATGTTATGTTGGTGGTGTTTTGTGTTCATAGCTCTGTTTAATGTGTTGTGAGGACGGTATATTGGGAGAGAGTGTTGGATCGGTCAGTTTTCATGATGTATTCTGCATGCAAATATTATGACCACCGTGTATGGTGAGCCCTGGGCAGTGTCATTGGTGTGTTGTAAAACCTTTTTCAAAATGTAGCCAGTAGTCTTGTTGAATATCAGGAATGGGTGTGCCAGAACTCAATGTGCACATTCTACTCAAGATACTGTCATGATATCCCAAAGACAAATGGCAAATTTGCTCATTTTAAACTTGATGATGATAACAGTCACTTAATCAAACTCACAGGAATGTTAGGTATTTCAGTGTTATCTGACTGCCCTGATATGAATGAAAGGCCAGAATTTGTGTTATTCCAGCTGTTCATGTCAGCCTTATCTGGCTACACTGTCAGCCTTATATCTGGTTACATACATAATTTGTGACAATGTTGTTTTTTAACAGTGTGTATTTGCATGGAACATTTGAGGTTAGAAAATGTTGGAATAAAGTTTTGGCCCCTGGGCATTTTCACATTATCAAATCTGGCTGGATATCTAAAAGCTCCAGGAGATTCTGCTTCAGGACACCCCTGCTCTAAACTCTCACTCTATCAAGAACTACTAGCTACCGGTTAGGAACGATGGTACGACCAAAGGTACAGACTATGTAGGGAGTAGATATATTATTTAGCTGTTAACTGTTGCAAATATGTAAACATAGGGTCCCGAAATACAGCAGTCACCTCAAACTAAATTATGTATTACTTACCTTAGTATTAACAAAGTAACTGTAGTGGTAGTAAACATAGTGTCCAGGTTAAAAAATACTAGATTACATTATTTAGCTAATATTAACTGGCTGACACTAGCATATGGTAGCTGATTTGGTCTTAGTGAGGTAACGAAAGTGGTTTACTCCGGGTTTCAGTGTCTCAAAGGTTAATCTCTTTTTATTGAGGTAAGTTGCCACAGTAATTTATGCAGGACAATTTACGTGCTTCGGAGCAGGTTATGTTCAAGTGGGCAAGTGGGCCCACAGAATTGTATTTATGGATCTATGAATCACATTTATAGATTGCCATGTGTGAGTCTTGAGAGAACTGTAAGCAAAAGGGAGAGTTCAAGCATCAAAATAATCTCTTTGATTCCGTTGATTAAGTCCTCTGTGAAATGAGCAGGTTTGTGATAGATGTGCCTCCATGTCTGCATAAATGTATAAGATGTAGAAGCCTGCTAAGCACTTTGAAGTCTACACACTAAACACACTAATGTTCCTATGGTGAAATCTATTTGTGTCGTCATGTGAGGAACTAATATTGTGATTTATGCATCAACACAGTTGGTGATTTCTCCCAGCATTCCTTGTAGTTTTTGGCAGCTGCAATGGTGTTGTTTTTAGTCCCGATAATATCTTGATATTCCTCATATTTTCAGTTTTCTTCCATGGTAAAGCAAGCAGCCCTGGGGTTTCTCCGTGTTAGTGATTGGTTGATGGCAGCAAACCCTGTCCCGATTTATGTAACTATGCACAGATGGAAACCCTGCAGGCAGTTGGCCAGTCTGTTAAGGACGAGGAGGTCTGGATAAGTTCAGCAGGCAACCAGGAGACATCATGTTAGTGTGCTGATCCAGCTTGGTACAGGTGTCAGAGCAACCTCAGCACCTTGTCAACGTTAAAGAGAGACAATGTCACAGCAAACAGCTTATCAGATCTTATTTGTAGCTAAAACTGAGATCCAGTCTGACTGCAAACAGCTGGAACACGCACACACAATTACTGCATCTGACGACTTTCACGCTGATCTCAGACACCACAAATTCCTGGAAACTCTTTGTTTTCTTGGAGTTACGGGAAAACAAGTGAGTGATGGAATCAGTCAGTCAGACAAGCTGCTTGAGCAGCACGAAATAATCATGCATTCCTCCGCTGACATCCAGCTGATGACTGACCTCTGATGACCCTGTGGCCAGGCCCCCTGCTGAGCCGCTGGAGCTCTCTGTGCACGGAGCAGACGTGAGCACTGATGCGTGTCCTGGGTGATGATGGCAGGCAGAGCTGCTGACGCTGTCCAGATGGTTGTTTTCAAAGATTTCCTCAAGACCCAGAAACTCACACACACATACATTCTGCTGGTCCTCACAGAGACCTGCACGTCAACACACACTCTGCCCACAGTGGGGGAGGGGGAGGAGCCAGTCCCCCGGGATAAAAGTCTCCACAGACAGAGAGGGAGACACACACACTGAGGACAGACCAGCAGCAGTATTAACTAGCACCAACAGAGCAAGAACGAAAAGAAGCTGAATTCCTGGAACCAGCATAAGCTCCGCCCACATCTGCTGATCTGTGAGTTTCCTAATTTTTATTTTTCTGAAATTCAGAGAAGAGTTCAACTGTCTCTGATTCACACAGACAGTCAGTCAGCCAGCAAGACAGACAGACAGACAGTCAGTGAGACAAGATAGGCAGTCGGTCAGACACACTGAGGCCTGATGATGGGGAGGTGAGTAAAGTTTGTGTGTATGTCCTTGCAGCTGATTCTGATCCGGCAGCTTAGTGCTTCTGTGTTCTCAAAACCTTTTGCTTCACTGTTTTCTGAAGCTGTGTGGAATATTTGAACAGCTGTTGTTCCAGGAGCCAACATCTGGACCTCCAGAGAAGCTCTGCTGGCTGGCTGGATGCCTGAACCAGGACAAAGTCATCTTTGTTGCTAAAAGCAGAACCTCTCCAAGGTTCTGCTCCTCCTGGCACACTGGAAGCTCTCGTGGTTTATGTCAGGGAGTTCCAAAGGCTCCTGCTTCTGGGTCTGACCCAGTGGTGGAGCTCCAGGACATTGTGCTTCATCTGCTCAGAGCAGAAAAGTGAATCTTATGAGAGGATTACTTGGTACAGCAGAACATGAGCAGGTCCCAGTGGCTGCTGCTTATTGAACCGTTCTGTCTCTTATTTAAAGTGACCCCAATGCTCGCCAGCAAGGAGGCGTGGCCTCTCTGCTGCTGCAGGGGGCCTCATAATTATAGCAGAGCAGGTTAGCAGTTAGCCACCGCCCAGATGGGGTTGGAGTAGTGACCGTCTTCACTGAGTTGTAATTATTCCACAGATTACAGTGTGTGTGCGTGTGTGTGTATGAGGGGACTTTCTGCTCTTCAAAGAATGCTTCTCATAAAAAAAGATCATAGTAAGATTGTCAGTCAGGCTGCTTCTTCTCCATCAGATTTGTTTTTTGTGGCCTGTGAAAGTTGCTGCATTTCAAGGTGTGACATCACTTCCTCTCCTCCAGACTGCACTCTATGATAGAGGCATCCAGATTTAACCTGTCAAATTTGCTTTTCTTCTTCATGCGTCAGATGTTCTCCCTGGTCTTAATGTGTCAGATGTTCTCCTTGTCCTTAGGAATACTTAGGACATAACTATTGCACATAATGAAAAAAAACAAGTAAGTGAGTGAGAGTGAAGAAGTGGGTGGGACATGTGTAACGTCATCCAGTGCTCATGAAGAGTGCTGGAATGATTCTTAGAACTAATAAGAGAACTGTTGTACACTTTCAGCGCTGTATATGGATGTAAACATCCCAGTTATTGGGTCTAGGCAGTGGTGAGGGCGAGTGCTGTGGCCTTCTGTCAACATTGTCCATAGTTTTGGGTGACGCTTGAATCAGCAAACATGATCCCACCAAGTCCAAAAAGTCAAACAGGCCCTGTGAGTCACAGCTCAGGGTCGAAAACGCCCGCGCTCCCACGGAGGTCAAACTTTCACCACTCTGATCCGCATTTTCTTCTTCTCTGTTTCAGGCACAGGTTCTTTTGTTCAGGATGACATCCTGTCTGTTGCCCATCCTCTTCGTCCTTACCATGACGTCCGCCATCATGGCCACCAGTGAACCAGCTGGCTGCAAAATCCGTATCACTGACAAAGGACTGGAGATGTGTAAGTGATTATCTTAATCCTCTGATCCAGAATGAATATTTAGTCCACATTTTGTTTGGAATCCACATGTGAACTATAATCTGGATAAACCAGATTCCAGATTTCATTACAGATCAATAGTCCTTATATAAGGCTAAATTTTATGTAAAATTGTGTATTAGCATAATCCAGAAACCAGAGGCACATCTAAACTGAATACAGATTTACTTTATGATCAGCATTTCTCCCTTGATGACCTGGTCATGAAGTAATCTGTAATACATGCTGAATGTAGACAGTCTGGATTAATGCAGGTCGTAAAACCAGTGCATCTGTGTTTTCAGTGAAGATGGAGACTCAGAAGTTTGTGGAGGAGGAGCTCAGTAACATCAGCATGCCAGAAATGAATGGCAAAGATGGACGATTCCAATACAACATCACAGAGTATGACACACTGCGGTAGTATCTGCAGTTCTGTGAGGTACCCATACATACAGTAACCTGCTCTCTCTCTGTCATCAGTGTGAAGATTCAAGAGCTGAATCTCACTCACGTTGACCTGCAGTTCACCCCAGAGGGAGGTCTGATGTTTGACATCCAGAATTCCTCCATCACACTCAGCTTCCAAAGACGGATCCTCTATTGGTTCTTGTCAGTTTCCCAATGAGGATGGTGACAATGATGATGATAATGATGATGATGATGATGGTGATAATAATAATGGTGATGATAGCAATGATGATGATGTAATGTGATGATGATGGTGGTGGTGACGGTGTTGATGTTGGTCATGGTGATGATGATGATGATGATGATGATGATGATGATGATGATGATGATGCCATTGGGGATGGGGTTTTTGACAGACTTTTTGTTCTGCTGGCAGCTATGATGAGGGGAACATTAACGCCTCAGCAGAAGGCGTGAACGTCAACACAGCTCTGAATCTGATCCGAGATGATAAAGGACGTCTGAAGATCAACAATATCACCTGTGATGCCATAATCAATAGAATGAGTGCCAAGTTCAGCGGAACGCTTGGGTGAAACTAACAAGTCTACAATTCTCGCTAAATTCAAGATTTGGTTCTTTGAGCTGATCTTGTCAAGGAATCAGGAATGGTGACTGTCTGTCTGTCTGTCTGCAGGAAAGTTTATGGCTTTCTGGCCAAGTTTCTGACATCAGGCATGCGCTTCCTCCTCAACCAGCGGGTCTGTTTTCTGTCTATCTCTCATTGATCCGTTACCTATCTGTCTTCTCAATCTTACACCCATCTGTATTTCTCTCAGATCTGCCCGGCTCTGGAACATGCGGCACTTGTTCATGTGAACTCCATGTTGGAGACGATCCCTGTGAAGTCAGAGGTCAATGAGTATGTTGGGATTGATTATTCTTTGATGGACAATCCTGTGGTGACCTCACGCAGCCTGGACATGCATTTCAGGGTCAGAGTTTCAGTCATCCCGCTGCCCGCTGCCTGTCGCCCTCTCTGGCGTGGGATTAACTGGCGTTGTGTCTGCAGGGGATGTTCTTCAACCTGGCCAAGCCGAATGAGACGCTGGCGAACTACGCCGTTGACCCAGTCATCCGAGAGTACGACAGGATGGTGTATCTGGCTCTGTCTGAGTTCTTCTTCGACAGCGGCATGTTCTCCTACTACAGTGCGGAATACTTCCAGATGGACATTGTCAATGAGAAGGTAAAAACTGAGAGCTGAACTGCTGAGAGCCGCAGAGTCCAGCTGTAAGTGTAAAACCAGCAGAAAGTTGAAGAGACACCTGTCTGTTTGCAGATGCCAAAAGACATGGAGGTTCTGCTGAGGACCACCTACTTTGGAGCCATCATGATGCTGGTGAGCCTCCTCTCAGCACTTACTGGGTCGTTACTACACTGCTCTAAAAAATGTTTCAACCTGTCCAGTTAGGAAGCAGCACAGATTGTGAATCAATTTGACCTGCTGTTGTGCAAATGGAACAGACAAAAGGTGGAAATAAGAGGCAATTAAAAAAAGACCCCCTAAAAAGGAATGGTTTTGCAGGTGGTGGCCACAGACCATTTCCTTGTCCTCATAATCTCTGGTTGAATTTTGGTTAGTTTTGCATTTTGCCAGTGTTCCCACCACTAGAGATAGCATGAAGCGGTATCTGCAACCCACAGAAGTTGCTCAGATCGTGCTGCTCATCCAGGATGGCACATCAGTAAACATCAGTGCGTGCAAGAAGGTTTGCCCTGTTTCCCAGCACAGTTTCAAGAGCATGGAGGAGATACCAGGAGACAGAACAGTTCACCAGGAGACGTGGACAGGGCCATAGGAGGACAACAACCCAGCAGCAGGACCATCTGGTTCTTTGTGCGAGGAACAGGAGGAGCACTGCCAGAGCCCTCCAAAACCACTTCCAGCAGGCCACTGATGTGCATGGTTCTGCTCAAACTGTGAGGAACATACTCTATGAGGCTGATATGAGGCCTCGACATCCTAAAGTGGGGCCTGTGCTCACAGCCCAACACCGTGCAGCCCGATTGGAGTTTGCCAGAGAACACCAGGATTGGCAGATTCACCATTGGCGCTCTGTGCTCTTCACCGATGAGTGCAGGTTTACACTGAGCACATGTGACAGACGTGACAGTCTGGAAACGCCGTGCACCTTCTGCTGCCTGCAACATCCTCCAGCATAACCGCTTTGGTGCTGGGTCAGTGATGGTCCTCAAACCCATCTACAGTACTGTAGCATGTGTTGTTTATGTGCCATCGACCCCTATAAAGGAATGGTTTCACTGTCCTCATCCTTTCTTGCAGATTTGTGGTTACTTTTTTTTGCTAAACTAACCAAAAATCAATCAGAGGATGATGACAGGGAAATGGTCTGTGGCCACCACCTGCAAAACCATTCCTTTTCAGGGGGTCTCTTGTTGATTGCCTCTTATTTCCACCTTTTGTCTGTTCCATTTGCACAACAGCAGGTGAATTTGATTCACAATCCGTGCTGCTTCCTAACTGGACAGGCTGATATACCATAAGTGTGACTGACTTGGAGTTATACTGTAATGACGAAGTGTTCCTTTAATTTTTTGGAGCAGTGTTTATGGTACTGTGAGTGTGTCGTGTCAGTACCGTACAATACTTGTACATGAATACTTTAGAATCCGGCTCTGGTTGAAGCTCCCATCGCGCTCCAACTCGCCGTCAATGCACCTCCAAAAACCACCATCAAGACGTCTGGTGCCACAGTTGTGGTGACAGCCATTGTCAAGGTGATGGTGCTTCCTCCAGGTCAACCTGCGGTCCAGCTAAGCAGCATGACCATGGTACGCATGCATGCACACACGCACGCACGCACACACATACAAACAAACATTGTATTAAAACACTCTGAAATGTTTCCTGCAGGAACTGAAGTTTAACGCCAAAGTTTCAATGAAGCAAAAACGTCTGGCTGTGCATGCTGACCTTCGCAAGTAAACACACACACACACACACACACACACCCACACACACACACACACACACAAACACACACGTACACACACACACACACACACACACACACACACATAATGTCCTCTGTTTATTTGTAGGTTCAAAATCTTCTCCAACCTATCAGCTCTGGAGTCACTGGCAGTAAGAACCTGTCTGTCTCATTGCCTGTCTGTCTATGTGTCTATGTAATCTCTATCACACAGTGAATATTTCTTTGTCTTAAAGGGACAGTGCACTGAGAGATGAGGTTGTATAAGCTGCTCCCTCAGTTGTACATCAGCAGTAGAAGCTCTCTGCTCTCGTCAATATGGCAGTACCAGCTCATTGTTGTGAGCAGAGATGTAGAGACACAGTGAGGTGAAAGGACACAAAAAAGGATGTTTACAGTCACATATCAGCCTGACTGAAGGATGCAAAGACAACATTCTCAGCTTCGGATGGACTGCAAATACTCGTTTTATCCTGAATTGACCAAAACACTCATGTCCTTCTCAGCACGTGTGAATGTGTCTACTGTGCCCTGCGGTTCTCCGCTTATCATTAGAGACTGTGCACGCTCCCTTTAAAAACAAAGATATTATTGTCTGCCTGTTTTTCTAACTGCCTGCCTGCCTGCCTGCCTGTCTGTCAGCTGATCCCCCTACAGGCTCCTTTGAAGACGATGCTGCAGATGTCTGTGGTTCCTTTGATCAACAGTAAGAAATCATCAACTCTTCAAACATCAAACGAGCTGGATTACAATGTATACTTAGAACCTGTGTGTGTGTGTGTGTGTCTGACCTCAGACAGGACAAAGAGAGGCGTTCGGATCCCTTTGGCTGATGGAATGGATTTCATTGAAGAGGTGGTCGAGTATCACAATGTGAGTTTCCATAAATGTTTCTGGAAAAGTTTTCAGAACCAGGTTATATCTTTTGTGTGTGTGTGCCAGGCAGTGCTGCGCTCTGATTGGCCACTCTATCGGCTTTCAATTACCTGCAGGGATTCATTGTCATCGGAGCAAATCTGCACTTCAGCAAAGGACTAAGGCAGATGACTGTTGGGGCGGACTCGGACACCAGTGCCAACTAGACACATGCCCGCTATCTACTCCATGTGAATACACACCATCCCCAGCAACCACAGGGAACTCACACACATGCACCTCTGTTGTCTTCTTCGTCTTGAACTCTCTGCAGCATCATGATTGACAGCTGTCCATCACGTGACATCACATCCCTCAGGTTTGCTGTCCTCGCAGCTCGGACATATACTTCCTCTGCTGCTTTCTCTGAAGAATGTTGGTATGCAAATCTTCCTACTTTTCAAGTACATGGTCACTTGACCAGTACATTTGCTCAGCAGCTGCCCATGTGGCTTTTAGGTCCCACCCATTGACTGTCGGGCTTATGCTGCTGACATCTTTA
>CAESWR010001095.1:244685-267305 GCA_903171835.1 Mullus surmuletus | reverse complement strand
AGTATTAGCCTGTGTGCTAACCTGCTAGGTGCTAGCCTGTGTGCTAACCTGCTACCAATGTTAGTATCAGCCTGTGTGCTAACCTGCTAAGTGCTAGCCTGTGTGCTAACCTGCTACCAATGTTAGTATCAGCCTGTGTGCTAACCTGGTGTCAGTGTCCTCCTCAGGGTATTTGTCCACCACACTGATGATGTCCAGACAGACCAAACCCACACACAGAATCTTCTTGTGTTCCTCCATGTTGGACAACTTCAAAAAGACAACAATAGGTGACACAGAGAGTTAAAATGTGGACTTTGCCTCACAAACATCTCACTTATGCAGTGCTCCTTCCTCTTCTGGGTTGGAATCCACTTTTGGATCTTTGGCGCCACCTCGTGTTTGCATAGAATGACTGCCAAATATTTGATTGTCAGTTTGGACCCCACCTCAGTGGTGGGCAGTTATGTTGTCCGAAGGGCAACATCGGGTTTTAGATATTGATCGAAGACTAGATTTCTTCTCGAAGTTGGAGGATTGATATGTGTGCCATTTATTTGTTCTTCATTGGTTTTATTTAATATTTTTCATTTTATTTACTTATTTATTGCTATATGTATTGTCAGTTGAAGAGAGGCGGACGTACAACTCCAATAAGCTTTGGTTAAAAAAACAGTGGGTTGCAAGTTATAGAATGAATAATAAAAGGTAGCGGGCAACAGCACTCACCAAAGACCAAAAAAAGGTCAAAAAAGGGGAAACACAGACAGGCACATTTCAGGCTAAGCCTTCTTCAGTGCATCAAACAGAGACAAGGACACTGATTGCCTGCCACGTATACATAGGTGAAGACCCACGCACCAATCACAATGCACAGATTAATGGAGGTAATGGAAAGCATGTGTGTTGCAGCTGCAGCCAGTAGCAGGCTGCTACAAGACTACACTGATGCATCTTGATCAAAATTAGGGTTAGAATTAGGGTTACTTAAAGAGGTTCAAGATTCCCTGGGCATAACTTAACTAGGGACTAAACAAAAAAAAACAAAAAAAAACCCCTGCAAAATAGACTGAACCTGATGTGCACCAATAATTATACTTGGAAAAAACAAAAATAATATATATACATTTATATAAAGTAGAAAAAGTTCTAAAAAAGGATTACAGGGCTCGACTGATCCATAGTAAAATATATAAAGCCTCTATTTACAAGGGAACAAACCTCATAAAGAGAAAGAGGGGAATAGAAGTTTGAGGACAAGTGGAGCCACTGCACAACATTAAATACACAAGTATCAAAAAAGTATAAATGAGAACGGTACAAAATATCATAGACATCTATGGTCCAAAAAAACAACAACAAATCTCAGACCTTATACAAAAATAATTACAGAGAACAGTCATAGGAAACAGCCCAATAGAAGTTCCTCATTTAAATCTCTGGGACTCTCAGTTTGTAAAGTGTGTATCCATTTATCTTCTCTTTTTAATAACCTCTTGTCCCTATCCCCACCTCTTCTCTGGGGCTGGATAATATCAATCCCCTGAAATTTGAGTGTGCAGACGTCATGGCCGACATTGTTAAAATGTCTGGCCACAGGGGATTTATCATCTCTGTTTCTGATACTGCATTTATGTTCAGAAATCCTTGTTTTCAATTCATGTTTAGTTTTACCGACATAACATAGTCCACATGGACATTTAAGAAGATACACAACATATTTGCTTTTGCAGGTAATCGTGTTACTTATGCATGATGTAGAAAAATGTCCCCTTTAATCATGGCGCTACATTGGGCACAATTAGAACAAGGAAAATTACCTCCAGGAAGGTTAGAAGGAGATAGAAAATGTTGAGATGGAACATAACAGTCTGATTTGTCTAAAATGTATTTCATATATCTGGCACGTGTATGTGCAAAGATAGGTGGAGCCTGGAACACATGTCCTGTGAGAGGATCATTAGCTAAAATATGCCAGTGTTTCAAAACAACCTGCTTAATATCATTAGACAATGGAGAAAAGGTAGCGGCTAAAACCAATTTTTTTCAAAAATTTTAAAACCAATCATCAAGTAAAGATACTGAATGTTGATTATACCCAAGTGTGAATTTTATTGCTGACATACAAGAATTAAGGTATGTGTGAAAGGTAGTTAACTCCTCCACTGTCCCTGAAAATATACAGAAAATATCATCAACAAATCTGAACCAGCATTTCACCAGAGATAAAAACGGGTTACCATTGTAAACATGGTCATCTTCAAATTTGACCATGAATAGATTTGCATAGTTGGGAGAACACACTCCCACACTCACACCTTGACACCAAAGTGTTCTCAAATTTAAAGTAATTCTTGGAAAGAACAAGATTTGTAAGATCTACCAAGAAGCCGTGGAGGGGTGTCTGGACCTCCCTAGACTGCAAAAAGTGAGTGAGCACTCTTATGATTTCGCTGGTATAAAGACTGACAATATCCATGGCGCACAGAATATCTGTCTCTTGCATATCATTTACAGAGGATAATTTGTCAAGGAAGTCAGAGGTATCCTTGACAAAACAAGGCAGTTGAAAAACTAGCTGTTTTATGTTGTAGTCTATGAACTGAGAAATAGGTACCAGCAACAATTGGACGGCCTGGGACCGGTTCGATACACGACTTGTGAATTTTATGTAAAGTATAAAAACATGTCTCACTGGGTGTTGCTGTGACATAAAATCAAAGTCATTTGCAGATATCAATCGGCCTTCAAGACATTTAGAGAGAAAGCTCTTGATTTCTTTATTAAATTGAAGAGTAGGATCACAACTTCAGGCCTGTATCACGATTAGAGAGTTGACTCAGAATTTCAGTTCTATACGCTTTTTTGCTTCAATAACCACAGCTCATCTTTTATCTGCAGTGCTAATAACAATAGAATAATCTTTAGACAAATTAACAAGGACCTGACGTTCACCAGACGTTAAGTTGGCAAGACAAGTTGTCCATGTCTCTGTTTGACGTACTGAAGAAGGCTTAGGCCGAAACATGTCTGTCTTTGTTGCCCTAGTACATTATTTTTTGACCTTTCTTTGGTCTTTGGTGAGTGCTGTTGCCCACTACCTTTTTAAATATTTATTATTACTATTATCATTATCAATTCAATATTTTTTTTTCTAGTTGAATGGCCTTGTAATGGGTGGTGGGGGGTGAGGTGAAGGGAACTTACATCAGACACTACATTACAAGTTATATTGTGAGAATATTCCACCACACTCTATTGCACCATGTGTGTTCCCCTGTAAGGCTAGCATGATAGGCCACATACCATTTTTGGACACAACATATACTCCTCACCACCTATCATATGTGCACCAGTGTTTGTTTTAGTCGTGTGTCCCACTACAGGTTGTAGGAGGCCTCCAGGAGAACAAAGGCCTCTACAATTTACTGCAACCAGCTGCTCCAGGAGAGAAGCCTCCACAAGGAGAGGAAGACGACCTTGATTCCCTAGAGAACAACACCTTATCCCGAAGAAAGCATGACGTGAGCATTTGGCGCACACACATAAATAGATAGGCAGTTGGACTTTGTGAACCAACACTGACTGTTATCGGTTAGGGGAAGCGAAGTACCGGCCCAGAGCTCTGTAATTTTTCTCAACTTCTGTTAATAAACATTTTTTGAAGATCATCTACCTCCTCAGACTCCAAATAAACGAACACGCCGGGCGGATCGACACATATGCACCGAGCAGGGTGATCCAGCCCAACACAATTGATGTCTATTCTATATATTTTTTGCCTTATTTTGTATGTCACTGTGGCCTCGTAACATTTTTCCAATGGCTCACGAGACCGAACATATTAGAAGAGGGACACCACCACAAACGGGTCTTAAAAGTGCAAGAACAAATGATTTATTTAAACCCAATGAAAGTCAAACACAAGGACTGGGGACCGCGGCCAAAAGAAACAAAAGAGAAGGGGGAGGACTGAGCCAGCCATGCAGTGGACTCAGTCCCACCCGTGTTAACTACCTAAATCAAACACTTACCTAAACAAAACCGAATATAGGACTACAACTATCCCCAGTCAAACTAAAATAGACAAAGACCGGCATTAAAAACAACAGACTCAGGGAAGAACACGCCCCCCCCCCCCGTCAGTCATCTGCTGCTGCTGTTGAGTTGCGACCTGTCTCCCCCCTTCCCTCCTCTGCCCCTCCTTATCAGATGGAATCACTGTGATTAGCCGCAGATGGTACCTGGAGGGGAGGAGCCAGAGAGAGAGAAAAGGAGAAAGAGAACACCCCTGCGTCCCAGGGTGCATTCAAGGACGCAAATACCGCCGTTACGCGTAACAGTCACATTGTCTGTCTAAAATGTTTAAATGTTCTATAAATATGTTGGAAAAAAAGAAGAGAATTCTATCTCAGTATGTAGGTTGTTGTGACTTTAATATGTGCTACCAAAATAGTCTGCCTGTTGTATCAAATCTCAGTCAGCTGGCACACCCCAATCACCCTCGGTTTACTGGAATCAGGCCTGTCTTTGTTTTCTTTAATTAATGTTTTCATTAGGAATTCAGGCCGATAATCAGTCACAACTGACCAGACAACTACAACTTATTTGACATCAGAGTGAGTCTTGCCTACTTCCTTAGATGCATCCTTGAACTTTTCTCTTTTTTATTTTTTTTATGAACATACAAATACAACCATATATACTGTATAAAGAAGAAAAAAGTAATTAAAAATGGTGATAACAACAATAACAATAAGAAATTAAAAGGAACAAAATGAGTAAACAAGCCATTGAGGGCAATAAATAAACCTTGCTTCGTAAATAGAGAATATACAAACTAAAATCAAAACAAAACAAGCAATAAAAACAAATAGCAAAAACAAACAAAAAACACAAACACACAAACAAAAAGAACCCAGAACAAACAGAAAAAAGACAAACAAGCAGAAAGAGATAGAAACGGAAGTAAAGAAAGAAGGAAGAGTAGAAAGAGAGAAAGAGAAAAGTGAGAGGAAAGCGCGGGGGGGCACAATCCTGATGATCGGATGGAGTTAAAAAAAAAGTCAAGAGAGGATTCCATTTTTGGGGGAATGCAGTTAGATCCCTCTAGTGGAATATCATATTCTTTCCAGTTTTAAAGACATCACTTGTCTCAGCCATTGGGTACGAGAGGGTGGTAATAAGACGATGACGTCTTACTATTAGGGAAGTAAATGCCAAAACCTCTAACTGAACACCAAAGATAGCAGTATGTGGAAAAAGATTGTAAATATCCTGGACATTGTGTCAAAGTAATTCTTCCAGAGGTCAACCAAGAGTGGACATGAATAAAACATATGAGTAAGATTACAGGGTAAAGAATGACATCTGTCACAACTATCTGTCACAGTAGGGTATATTTGCGATTTGCGATTCTAAATAGTACCTTAAATTGGATGAGGGTGAGGCGTGCACAAGTTGAGCTTGTATGAAAGGTCCTTAAGGAAGCGTCCCACCAACTGTCATCAAACAACAGCCCCAGTTCAGCCTCCCAGGCCACCCTTATTCTGTTGGTAGGAGTTTTAACCAAAGACAGGAGCTCAATATATCCTGGAAATGTGTGATTTTTGGTACGGGTCACAATGGATGAGCTTTCCCATGGCTGAATCGGGGGTAGCTGGCGGAAGGTTGGAAATAGTGATCCAGCACAATGTCTAACCTGAAAGTACCTGAAGAGGTGTGAGGTGGGAAAATTAAATGTAGCTGATAGATCAGCAAAACTACAGAAGGTACCATTCCCATAAAAATCTTTATAAGAACTCAGATTTGTTCAATTTAATTTGAAAAGAAGCACAAACTCTGTCAGTCAACTGGCACACCCCCAAACACCCTCAGTTTATTGGAAACTGTTTAGAAAGGGAGCAATGTTCAGTTTAATTTGAAAAGAAGCCCAAACATGGACTCCTGGACATCAGAGAAGAGCCAAAAAAAACCCTTGCCTCTCCTCCCAAAGATCTGATTGGTTACTAATGCCATGGTCCCGGATTTATAAGGGTCTGCTGACTAGCACGCTTCAACCTGCTGGGTGCAGAACAGTTACACTTTGCAAACATGGGTGGAGGATACTCCCAGGAACAATATGATGCAATGTCTTTTGAGTTTTACCAGTCAGCTCTTCATCAGACATGCCTTCTGCCAGATGTGGGCATTGACGAGGCCCTGCGGAAATATTCTGGTACCGACTCTAACTATGCACTGCAGGTGGAGTCCAACCAGCTGGTGGCCACTATACCAGGCTACGTGGAGAAGTTTGGAATGGCACTAGCCGGGCTGCGGATGGTCCCCAACGCTGTTGGGCTCGGAGCTTTGGTGCTTTCTTTGATCATGGACATTTGTGTCAAGACATCAACACCATCAAGTGATTCCTACACCATGATGAGGAGAGTGTTTGGGGAAGAGAAGGCCTCATCTGTCCGCGACGTAGTACAAGAGTATTTGAAGCGCCATCGCATGTTCATGAACAATCAGTACCAGCTACAGCAGGAAATCGGGAGGCTGGAAGTACAGCTGAGTCACCAGCTCACAATCCTGAGGAACTCCATGCTGCACGACAGCCAGATGAGCTCCCGTAGCTTCAAAATATGGGTCAATGGAGCCTCCTTCCATGTGCAGATGTTGATCCACAGGAATCGGCTGGGATCCATGTATGATGTGTCTGCAATCAACACGGCTATCGATGTATATCTGCAGGATCTTGACCGACTGCTGGACAGCTACAAGTCCTACTTTAAAAGTAAAACTAGAATAGAACCTCATATGTACATTGGGTGTGTCTCTTTTGGCTGCACTCAGAGTTGGTGTCAAATGGAAAATCTGGAGAACGGCTGTGTTCAAGTTCATAGTGGGAGATTCAGTGAGCAATGTGGAACTCCAGGTTTGACAGAAAATTACATAAATACCATTTTCTCAAGACATGAACCAATCACAAGCGTGCGAAGTCATTTTTCAAACATGAAGATGAACCTTTACACTTTGTGTAGCCAACATGATGCCTTCATTCTGCCAACATCAACATACGCTTGGGGTTAGGATAGTCAGGTTAGTTCAAACTGCCTTGCATGAAGTACTCTCAACATGTAGATGTGATATAGGAATGAGCAATATGTAATTTCACTGAAAAGGAATACATGACAACGTTTCTATCCATAATGCCAGTGTGTAACATGTGTAACATCAGAGCTGGGCGCTTCCTTTCCCTCTCTTTTCAATACTTTTTGTCCCCGCTGTGAATTTAGATGGTAATGACTTTATACACTTAAACAACTGACTTTTAGGCTTCTAAATGTGTTTGAATTTTTATTTCATTGTCTTTTTTCCTTTCTGTGAAGAGATCTAGAAGGGGTGTCATGTACATTGTCCTTTCTATGTAATTGTGACAATAATTGTATTTTGTTCACAAAGTGGTGCAGTGTCTTCATGTAAGACTGCAAACTTACATTAAATAATAAATAAGTCAACTATAATAATGCTTCCAGAGGGACTACAGTATTTTAAATCTGGGTGCTGTGTTTACATATTCTATGCTAACAGTTATCTAGCTAATGCCAGCAATAATAGCAAGTCATCTAATTCCGACTCTTCTAATTAAATCCAATTCTAATCTACTAATTATTGGATGACTGCAGTATTTTAAAATATGTCTGAATCTGTCTAGTAAAGGTATGAAGGCTTTTGCTTGTGAATCATCTCTGTGGAATGCTCATAGGTGTTTGTATCAAAGGCAACGAGGACCAAAGAAGAGTCCAGGTCGACAGAAGACAGGCACAGCTGGCATAAAGACAGGATGATATCATTTCAGCATTGTACAGCAATCATTCCTGATCAATCTTGCATCATACAGTCCAGGTGTGGTCTGAATTAGGCAAATATCACTCTTAAAACTGAGACTGAGGCTTTACATTGAACTAGACGGGGGCTAAGCTAAACACTGATTCTAAGGTCTACAGATGGTCCCATCTCAAACCACTATATTCATGTGATTCTGCGACATATGGGGGGAATTCACAGCGCTTTAAATGTTTTTGTCAATTGCCGTTTTATTTGGCACTAACTGCAGAACTTGCATATTCCTATGCGCATGTGTATCTACCGCACTGTAGCGCCATGCATCATCTGTTTGCATAGGAGTGGGATGCAAATAAAAAGTGATTACGATCATTATTGGAACTTCATCGTCATGGTCAGAATCAATAATTTCTTATTTTACTTGGCCCACATCTAGTTCAATGTAAAGCCTCTGTCTCTGTGCTCCACTTCAAAGTGGGGGAGAGCAGAGTTGATATTGTAGATATCATATTTAGTGATTCTAAAGGCCCAGTGGACTATCCCTTTAACATAGAACTTGTGCAGGCTGAGAAATCTAAGTGACGCCTGGTTCTGACACTATTCAATAGAGTTTGAACAATACAACACAATATTAACTCCCTGGCATTGTTTAAATATTTGTTACACTAACACTGCTTAGTGCATAACATGGACATTTACATATATAAAATCAAGCTATGAAAAATGTATCTAAATATTACTGGATTCTACTTTCATTGGCCTAATTTTCTGTCTACATCTGACTGAAATATTGATATAATACATATGATATTTTACTCTCTCAGAGCCGGGTTTCTGCCATGATGCCACCATGGTTTTAGATGAAAAAAAGAAGAAAGAGGAAAAGAAAAAAAGGAATAATTTTCAATATACTATGTGCAAAGTAGATTATTTGGTGTTGAGTTGTTACAGCCTGTGATATGTCAATGATCAGCAGCAACATTGTATGCATGATCATTTTTTTGCACAGTTTCAAATGCGCCCACTTAACTGTTAAGTGCATAACAGACACATTTTCTAAGCAAGCTATGAAAAATGTACCTAAATATTATTGGATTATGCTTTCGTTGGTTTTATATGAAAAAAAGAAATCACATGTGGTATTTTCTTTATGTACCAAATAGCGCCATCTGATGGAGATGAGTAAAAATGATCATTTTCGAGGCAAAAGAAATTAAAAAAAATGCTTATTATGCATCAATCATAGTCGAATCGGAAATTGCAGTTTGAATGGGTTTCAATTGTGCGCATTACGCACACAACGAAATGTAACGAATGTAACGGCTTCTACAGGATGTAGGTCTTTTTAAAAAAATATCTATTTAATTAAATTAAAAATTATCATACAAAGAAAAACAAAATGTGCCTTACATGCGCCCAACCTTGCCCGAGGGTCAAATTAAAATGAAATAAATCATAATATTAAAAAAAAACCCTAATACGTGCTGCGTCATGACGTCAGCTGACGTACGTCATCACGGGCTCCGCCCTCCGCAGGGAGAGCGCACATTCCTATTGTCCAAGATGGCGGCGTCGGTGCAGAGGCTCTGATGCTGACATGTTTTTAAACGCTTTTATCGCCTCGTCTCGGGATTTATGAGAGAGTTCGGCGCCCGGCGCGGTTCCGTTGCTCTGCCGAAGCGGTCGACTGCCTCGCCAATCCGCTCAACGCGCCTGAAATCGGCTCTCCGGGCCGCATTCTCGCCTCAAGCCGTGAAAAGTTTGCGCTCCATCCTCGCGTGAGGATGAAGCGGCAGGCCGGGAGGGAGGCGAGTCCGCCCAGGGCCGCCGCCAAACGGATCCGGGAGCGGGAGCGGGAGCGGGAGGGCGCGCGGAGGGAGGAGCTGCCGCCGCCGCCGCCGCCGCCGCTGGCTCTGCTGCTGGCGGAGAGCCGCGGGTACCACCGCCGGAGCCGCAGCCGGGAGCGGGAGAAGCCGCGGCTGCGGGAGGAGCGGGCGGAGCGGGCGGAGCGGGTGGAGAGGGTGGAGCGGGCGGAGAGGGTGGAGAGGGTGGAGAGGGCGGCCGCCCTGGAGCTCCACCACCGACACGAGCTCAGCCTCCTCGGCCGCCCGCCGCTGCGCACCACCGCGGCCGAGCTGCCCGCCGCCCGGCCCGGCACGCTGGAGTACAAGACGCTGCTCATCAGCAACCTGGGCTCGCAGGTGTCGGACGAGGACGTGGAGGACGCGCTGTTCCACGAGTTCAAGAAGTTCGGGGACGTCAGCGTCAAGCTGTCGCACACGCCGGAGCTCGGCCGCATCGCCTACGTGAACTTCCGGCACCCGGAGGACGCCAAGGAGGCCCGCCACGCCAAGTCGTCCAGACTGGTATTGGCTGACAGGCAGCTGAAGATCGAACCCATGTACGTGAGGAGGCGGAGCGTGACGCCGCCTGACGTCACCTATTTACCTCTGCACGCGCCCTACCCGTACCGGCAGCGGTCCCTGTCCCCGCCCGGACCCGCCGTCAGCAACCTGCGGGACCTGCGGGCGCGCCACTACGCCCTGGAGACGCTGGGGCTGAGCCGCGAGCGGGAGCGGCTGCTGGATTATTATGGGATGCTGGACGAGAGGGGGCGGCCCTACGGCTTCCCCCCGATGCCGGTGGTAGAGGACCTCAAGCCCGAGGACGACCAGCGGGCAACCAGCAACCTGTTTATTGGCAACCTGGACGGCAACGTGACGGAGGCAGAGCTGAGGAGGGGCTTTGACAAATATGGTGCCATTGAGGACGTGGTGATCAAACGCCCAGCTCGGGGTCAGGGGGGGGCCTATGCCTTTGTCAAGTTTCAGAACCTTGACATGGCCCACAGGGCCAAGGTGGCCATGCAGGGCCGGCCGATCGGAGGCAACCCTATCAAGATCGGCTACGGCAAGGCTAACCCCACCACGCGGCTGTGGGTGGGTGGGCTTGGACCCGGAAACTCGCTGGCTGCCCTTGCCCGCGAGTTTGATCGATTCGGAAGTATTCGGAACATCGACTATGTGAAGGGCGACAACTTCGCCTACATCCAGTACGAGAGTCTGGACGCTGCCCAGGCCGCCTGCACTCAGATGAGGGGCTTCCCTCTGGGGGGCCCCGAGCGCCGGCTGAGGGTGGACTTTGCCAAAGTGGAGGATAGCCCATCCCGCCCATTCCCCCCTGGGTACCAGCAGCCTCTGCAACTGCCGGCCCACTATGAGCTGCTAGGGGAGGCCTACAGCCGCCATCGTAGCCTGGAACGCGAGTTGAGGGGGGGCCGTGACCGTTCTTCGCCGCCGCCCCCCCATGCCCTTCTGGGCCAGAGAGACAGAGAGCGTGCCTTGCTGGAGAGAGAATTCCCTACCAGCCCCACACGCAGCCTGGAGCGACGAGCAGGTGGAGCCGAGGCCTTTGGACGGAGCGTGCGAGCGGCAAGGAGCCGCAGCCGCGAGCGCTGGTTGAAGGAGCGTGAGGAGCGGCGTTTGGGCAGGAGGCGGAGCCGTAGTCAATCGGTGGAGCGGCCGGCGGACGACCGCGAAAAGGAGCGAGGGAGGTCCAGGGTCCGTGCGCAGGGAGGAGCTGCCTCTCCTGACGCTAGCCCGGACCGGGCACGGGTCAGAGCCCCTGACTCCACTACAGAACCACGAGACCACTCCCCCGACAGCGGTGGGGCCGTGCGTCACGAGGAGGACGGGGTGCCAGCAAGCCGCCACCATGGCAAGAGGTCGTCCAGTGAGCGGCTCAACAACCAGCATCACAGGCCCAGCGAGGGCGGCACCGGGTCACCCGCCACACACACACACGCCTCCACACCACCCGGCTCACTGACGGAGTTTGCCCGCACAACACTGACCCGAGCGTGGCACGGCTTCTTTGCACTGAAGAACAGCAGCTTCCCTACAGACCTGTACTTGCTGGAGGGCGGTCCTGGGTTCTTCAGCAGCATGATGAAGCAGCAGAACCAGAACCAGCCTGGCCAGCTGAAGATTGCCCAGCGGCTCCGCATGGACCAGACTCGCTTGGACGAAGTGTCACGCCGCATCAAGCTGGGTCGGCCTGATGGTTTTGCAATCCTACTGGCGCTGCAGGGCCCGGTGGACCGGCAAGCTCCTGGGCCAGAACCAGGCCTCCAGGTCCGCCTGCTGCGCCACCTGGTCACGTACCTGCGCAACAAGGAGGCGGCAGGTGTGGTCAGCCTGCCCGGAACCAAGGAGGGCGGGCCTGGTGCTATGTTGTACGCCTTCCCCCCCGGGGAGTTCTCACTGCAATACCTGCAGGTGGCTAAGAGGACTGTGGGTAATCTGGACGAGGAGCACATGGTCATCGTCATTGTCAGTGACACTAACTGAACCATCATCTGACAGACTCTGTTTTATCGTTTTATCCTATCAGACTCTGCTTACACTATCAAGCCTATATGGAGACCAAGCTGGGTCGGTCCCAGCTCGGTCACAGATGTATGGGCTGGTTGTTCTCTGGTTTGTCCAGCAGAGGGCCGAGCAGAGTTGGTTTTTATGTAAATGGAGCAGAAACAAATATGCTGATCCAGGTTAAGATGCTCTACTCTGACAGAGATGCTGGATTCAGAGCAGAGTGGAGCATCTTCAGGACAACAGCTTGCCAATCAGAAAACCGAGCCAGAACTCTGACTGATGTTGTGGTGTTTTTCTCGAGCTCAAGAGTTGTCCACCTGTGCTGCTGGCCAAGATCTGAGGCAGGAGGCTGTGGTCAGGTGCGCGTTGCACAACACCTGCAAGGATGTTAAAGGTCACATGACCAAAATGTTGCATTTGTTCTTTGTTAACTAAAACACTAAACCTGCTGGTTTACTTCCTTTCTGAGCAGGTCGTCCCGCTGTCTGCTGAGGGGGTTTATAATGAAAGTGACCAGTTGAGGGCAACCTCTTAGACTCCAGACTAATGTTTTTTTATCAGTTCAACCATTCCAATCTGTTTGAAGGTGTGTGCTCTTGTTGCATGCTGGAATAGAAGAAAAAAAAAGACTTCCTGTCGCTCTTACTGACTCTGCCTTTCCTCACCGCTCAGCTGTTTGTCTCTCACAGGTCCAAACTTCCACTCTGATGTTTAAACCTTTGCAGTTGTATATGTCCAAACTGAAAAACACAATCTGGTTCTGTGTCTGTGGTGAACAGCCGGTGTTGCCTTGGAAACGCAGTGTCTGTGCTGCACCATCAGTCGGCAGTGAAAATCACGAGGCCTTCCAGACATGGACGTTGATGTGCATATTTACTTAGATTAATTTTGGTGCAAGAAGGTCACAGGTGACAGGAGGTGTGTGTGTGTGTGTGTATGTCTCTTGTTCTTCCTTCAGCAATATTCTCTGAGGCTGAGCCCACCGAAACAAGCTTGTGTGATTGGCCGAGGGAGGGAGGGAGGATGTGTGTGTGTGTGTGTGTGTGTGTGTGTGTGTGATGTGCTCGGTAACGTTTCCCGAGTGTGTGAACTTTAAGCTGAAGGTGTTTTTTGCTGTGACATCATCAGTCGTCAGTCAGATGATTGTTGACGATCACTTTGGATCAAACACTAAATGTCGGAAAGGATTGTGAGGATGATAAACACTATATATTTTTTTTTTTTTTTAAACCCCAAAACTTTACAGGTCCCCCATATCCAGATCACAATCTGTTTTTCTACAGATTCCCTCTTCCCACTACATGTACTCTGTCTCCAAAAAAGAAATGTAATAAACATTTTATGCTTTCTATATCAGTTTCATGATTTCAGCACTCTGAATTGTTGTGTAGGAATAGATGTTGATATCCCTCAATAGAAACATACTTAACGTACCGATGACTCTGTGGAGGTCAAGTGAGCGATGGCATCCTTCGGGTTGTGTGTTTGATGTTGCCCTAAAATCCTCTCAATATGGGTTTGAAAGTATAGTGTTACTTTCAGTGACCTCTCTTTTTTTGGACACAAATGTTGCCACTTATCACCTGATTGCTTTTAAAATAGTGAGTAGTAATAAGTAAAGTATTTTTTGTAATCGATTACAATAAACAGACTAGTAATATTTGGAGTTAAGTAATCATGGAAATGCAGGGGCAGAAAAAAAAAAGGACAAAACAGGCTGTTGTAAGTCAGCTACCATGATACTTTGTAATGGCTCATGATGAAGAGTGAGGACATGACATCAAGGGAATTAAGTTCTCATCTCTTTATGCAAATGCAATGCAACCACCTATGTGACTTTACAAACACAGTAGAATATTGCTGCCGGATCACAAGAGGAGACTTCATCTGCTGGAGAGAAAACCTGGGAGGGAAAAAGCAGTCAACTTCAGAACCGATTCAAAATCACAGAAGTGGCCAGCTGTGAGCTGTCAGCACGGTCGTCTTCTCTGCATAAGGTGATGACGTTTTCACATTGCATAAATAATGTCAGTAGACATATCCATGGCCACAAAAGATAGTGGCCACAGTGTGATAAACATGTTGCATTTTCCAGCTTCCTCCAAAGGCATGATACTTTCACAGCAAAATACAAAAATGTTTGCGAGGCCTGATCATATTTTGCAGCGTCATTGAAAATGTGTGATAATCAAAGGGTGCTGTTTATCACATCACATTTTATCACGAGAGTTATACAGATTTAATTTGTTTTAGCGCTTACTGATCTATCAATCAAATGTCCAGTCCATCAGTCTTTTGTGTTTGAAGAAGCAGTTGTTGCAGTTGTTCCATCAGAGCTTCTCCTTCTCTCTTCATGTGAAGCAGAGCCCGCAGGGTGCGTGGCCTCCTGCAACGTCGGGCACTATGGGAGACACAATGAGTTGATTGAACACTGAGGAGTTATACCCTCAACTGAAGCTTTGAAGGTGAAGCCGTTTTTCTTCACACAAATTATTACACCCAATTTAGGCCGTTCTTAGGCCAGAACTACATCTACCTATTCCAAATCATGAAAACACCAAGGTTGTAATCAACACTAGAAGTGGAAACATCTACCGCTGTGTGTATCTGTGTGTGAGATGCCTCAGTCCTCAGAAACCTCCAGTCATCCTGCAGTTGCCGTCTCAGCATCTCCAGAGCTTCTACATCTTCTGAAGGTGCGGCAGGAAGTTGCCCCAAAGAGGGTGCCGCCTCTCCAGAGAGACAGGAGGCTGTTGCCCTCACACAACTTGCCTCATTTTCCTGAGATAACAAAGGTAACAGGCTTTAGTAATCACAGACACACACACACACACACACACGCATGCACACACCTCTTCCCACCTGCAGGAGCACCAATGTGTGTCCTTGAGCGAGGCCCCCCAGCACGCCTATCAGCTGCAGCCACATGCTGTCACACAAACCACTGCCCACTGCCCGCGCTAGAACCACCAAGTCTGGGTCGTACTGCAAACCCAGAGGCAGGAGGAGGCCCAACACGGCCTGAAGGACCGCTGCCGTGTCACTGCAGCCCTGAGGGAGTGTGCGCACACAAACACGCACGCACACGCACACACACCCATACACACACACACACACAGACTCTAGTCATTATGTCATACAGAAAGTGAAAATTTCAGCTAGCTTGAAGCAGTGAGGATGTAGTACGCCCCGCCCACCTCCTTCAGACACACGGGAATGTAATATTTGTTTGAAGGAACTCCTTGCAGCCTCCTGATGAAGTGGACCACAAGCGTTTGCCTACAAACACAGAGACACTGGTCAGCACGCTCGTGGGTGGGGCTGGGGGATGAGTCCACCTGCTCATACACACCCGCTGTGTGTGACATCCAGCCCGCAGTCGCCAACACACACCACCAGCAGCCTGCGTAAAGACAACAACCAGCAAACACTCAGCTCCACAGCTTTGCTGCCTTACTTGTGCCATTATTGAACATTGTGATAATCCCTTCAATTGACCTCGCAAAAAGTACAAAAACTCCGCTGAAAGTCTCAACTAAATCAAGAAACTATGAAAGTCAGGGATCACCGGTTGCTGGTAGAAGCTGCAGCATGCTGGATGATGCAGTTGGCAACGATGGAAACATCACTGACCAGCGCCAGACCACTGCCGATCTGAGAAGCAGGAAAGTAGTTACAAACAACCTGGAGGAAACATTTGAGCCAGAAGCCAGTGGGACTGTCACCCACCTCATTCTTCTGCATTTCATCCACCAGGGCAGCTACACTGGAGAGGGCAACACTGGACGCAGCAACGGTGTCGCTCAACTTCCCCCTGGTCAGAAAAACCCCACGTCAGTTGGTAGGCTACATTTCGCCCTCAGAGACATTGTATGTCTTTCTGTGAACAATTCATTGCAATTTTTATATCTCTTATCTTCAAATGGAGGGATATCAAGTACTGATATATGTAATACACCGTTCAGACTGCATTTGTTTGAATGAAAGATTTTCCATGAATTTAGTCACTGATATTTTTCAAGTGGTTCAAATTTGAAACTGCTTATCAGTGTTTTTCTTTTGGGCTAGTGCTAATTAGGGGTACTTATTGTGTGACTGAGGACCTGAGTGTGTCGCTGAGGACCTGAGTGCATCACTGTGCAAGGAGTTGAAGCGCGAACATCCATCGGGACAGACAACAGCAGCAGGAAGCAGCGCAGCAGTGCGCACGGTAGGAGCCACACGGGCAGGAACCTCTGGCCACGCCGCCTCCTCTTTTGCCTCCCCTTCCTGCGCGTCCACTTCCTCTGCTGCCACTTTAACACGCTTTGTGCCGAGTTCGGACGTGGGTGTGTCCGCTGGGGAAATGGCATTTTCATTGTGTATTAAATTTGTTATATATAATGAATTTCTTAATTTTTTTCTACCTGATTCTGCACAATATGTACTTCTATTTATTTCAATTTCCTTAGATTTGTAGACCATAATCTGTACCTAATAAGCCTTTCTTGGCTTCTATCTCTCCTGCACAGCGTCCAACTATTGTATTAACCTTGTTGTATGTTTTAATGTGCAAATAAACCAATAAATAATTTAAAAAAAAAACATATTTTGAGGTCTTAATGATCAAGTCAAAGCCGCAAAAGTAAGAAAGTGTTTTGTTATTGTTTTACCTGCATGTTTGAGGCAGGACCAGAACTTCCTGTGAGCTGCTCGGACACAGTGAAGTGACTCGAGAGCACTGTAGGAGAAACACGAGGTTGAACCACAAGAGCTGATTTTTGAACACTTCCCCAGACATGTTAGTGACAGTGCAGTGTACCTCCCACAGGGGGCGGAGAGCTGGGCCGGCCGAGGGGCAGGGTCACCCAACAGAGTCTGGACCGTCTCACACACAGACTCAGCCAGAGACCTCAAGTTGTAGCCTCCCTGGAAAACAGTGAGAACGGGTTCCAGGATGGCACTGGGGGTGGACCGGGAGCCACCGGGAAGACCTGACAGCCACTCACCTCCAGCACAGCACACACTTTCCCGCCCGCCAGGTTCATCAGCAGGTGGGTGAGGTGGGCAAACACGTCTGGGGTGGCAGACATTTCACCCTGAAGGACAGGAAATGAGGCAGGAAGTCAAAAAGGATGGAAATCACAAAGACAGGAAGAAAAAACAAGACTCTACAAGTCGGAGATGTGGACGGACGACAGCTGTCCTACGTGGACAAACAAGCCCGTCCGACAGTCCGATGAATGTTGATGTTGGGGACCTCAGGGTCGCCGACTGCCGAGTCGAAGCCGGCGCACACCAACACCAGGTCCGGGCAGAACTGTGACCGAGAAGCAGCAGATCAGTAACCATCACAGACACGAAAACCCTTCAGTCAGAGCGCCAACTTTCAACGCACCTCGTATGCGACTGGCAGCAGGACGTGACAGAAGATGGCAAGGTAATCGCTGTTCCGCATCCCCACCTGAGCAGAACCAGAACAGGATTATCAGGACAGTGACGCAACCACATCCTGCTGCACGACTTCTTCTTTCTAACACATATTTGTTTGCTATGAAGTGGTGCTGTGTGAGTCTGGGGTCTATTATCAGAGAGTCTCACATGTTCAAACAGCAGCACCGACTGACAACATGTCTGACTGTCTGTCTTGCATTTCATACACTTCAGAGTAGGGGTCCACAGTGTGACACTAGCTGCACATTTTTCATCACCTGCCAACAAAATGCAGTCGAGCATCTAAAGTACCAGAAAGTAGTCTAGAATGGCTTATTAAAATCAAGTGACAGATTTCCTTCTCCTTTATAACAAATATACTATAGAGGGCTATAATCTATATAGACAATATGGTCTCATTCCATATCTTGTTTTCAAAAAATATCGCTGTATTTTCTATATTGATATATCGCCCAGCTCTATAAAGAACACGTATTCACCCAGAAACTGAACTAGCATATCTACTGATCCCCAGTCAAACGCCCCACTAACTAATGAAGAGTCACAGGCTGGAATCTTCTGAATCCTGAATTTGGACGTGTTGCCACCACAATGTGAACATTCATATCAATTTTTAATTACATCATCACTATATGCAATTTTTAAACCGACAAAAGTGTTTTGGGCCGAGAGAGACAGAAATGTTATCACCTTTTTTCCCTATGGAGGCAAGCTGGCTGACTGAGGTGATCCTACTCAGCACTTCTGCTTAGGTTGCAGGTTGGAGAATGGAAAAAAAAATACAAATCTAATCTTCCCTGTGCTGTTTTCTGTACACTATTTTTATTGTGAGCAATGTGAACAACCCGTTATCAATTTTCATTTGACAGAAACATTTTGAATCTGCATTGTTTTTCTTTTTTTTTTTATGTGAAAATAAAAATGGAATGAAGGTTTCACTTCAAGGTTAGTTACATTTTTGAACAAACTAAAAGAACATGTGTGAGTGTGAGTGTATTTGACGTTCGCCCACCTGGTTCCATGGTACGTTGATGTTGAAACCTGCTCCACCCTCTTTACCAACGCTGTCATAGTCTGATTCTCTGAGCTGAGGCCAAAACTTCTGATGCTCGTAACGGTGCCAAGAGAAGTAGAGCACGCTGGGAAATGTAGTGTACAGGATTTGAGGCTCCAAAAGGAAAATGTGAACACATTCACATGCACATCATCTGAGGTATTTTTGACGTCATAACGTTGCAACCCTACAAGGCTGCTTAATTCAGTACATGCAGACGGTCACCATGGTAACATAGTGAGTGAGTCTGACGAAATGCTCACCTAGGATCGTCCTCGAAGCAGTACTGCACGCCCTGCCCGTGATGGATGTCCCAGTCCACAATCAACACCCTAAGAAAAAATGATTCCACACACATGAACTAAACCACCGGACTCAAGGATGCAGTTCTGAGGTCATGCTGGCAGTCTTACCTTTGGAGACCGTATTTCTGCTGGGCATATTTAGCTGCTATGGCCACATTATTGAAGATGCAGAACCCGCTGGCGGCGTCGCGCATGCTGTGATGTCCTGGAGGTCTACGGGTGACCACACATACTCTGAAACTGCATTGCTTAGCAACAACAGATGACACAACTAGGGGTGTCCCGATCCAATATCGATATCGGTCTGACATCACCAAAAAAAAAAAGTTTAAAAAAAAAGAAAAGAGTATCGTATCATCAGACTGCATCTAAAATCTCCGAAAAGCACTCTGATACAAGCAGTCCATTCCAGACTCCAGCACTGCTAGGATTTATTGAGGTTATTTTTCAGGGGCTTCTAATTGATTTTTTATTCACTTTATTCAATTGTAGAATATTGTTATGCTTAAGGTAAAAATGTATGTAACTTATTGGTTAATAATAAATGGGTCCCTTTTTCTCATACCTACGGTTGCTGAATATTGTCTCTGTTCGAGTGATATCACTTGATCAAGCCTTTTCTAACATTCCATACTATAAATTAAGTAATGAAAGTATGTATGATTCGTGCTGCTATTGTATCAGATCGATATCGGCCAATACTCAAAGGCTGCAATATTGGTATCCTATCAGAAGTGAAAAATTGTATCCCGACACCCCTAGACACAACACATCAACGGAGCCACTTTAAGCCAGAGGAGCCAGAGTGTGACTCTAATCAGATGGTTTGACTGGTTGTTGTTTCTGCTCAGACTGACTGAGATCCAACATTCGCACCTCCTTTTGAAAGCCAGACATCCTAGTTGAAAATGTTTCCCAACCTCTGTGGGTGTGTCAGTCTGGAAGCCCCGCCTCACCTGACTAGAGCCATGCCGTTCCTCACCTTCCCCGTCAGCACGGCGTCCACCAGCTGCAACGCGGCACCCGCAGCCAGCCGGGCGCAGGCATAGATGTTCTAACATTGGAAGCGAGAGGAGTGGATAGGCATGTCACAATGATCAATAAATCATTTAGTCACACGATAGATGACAACGAACCGATCATTTTACTGGCCTCAATATATTGCCATGTGAATGCATGATTGTTTTCCTCGTCTAACGCTACCAAATAGGCTGGACGTGAAGAGGGTTCACTCTGTGCATCGGTCTCAGCACCTGGTCGTGTCGGTTCCACAGTGGAACGAATGGAGTGAACCCTCCTGTCAGTCATCCACTATCTTTGTGTCATTGGGGGGTTTCAACCCAGTACAAGTAGTATCGAAACAATACCTGCAATGGGTTGTTTTTGTACCCAGATCTCAGAAAAAAATGGTTTTACTCGCAGCCAATCAACACGAGTGTAATTTGAGCACTTTCAAAATGCATTTGTGAATGGGGAGGAGTGGTGACATTTGCACAACTGAACTTTCAATTTGCATGATTAATATTGAATGAAGTAGCAAAAAGTATCAAATTAAGTACTCAATTGGTATTGGTATTGGTATCGTTTAAGGGTACTGGTTAGAGCTGCACAATTAATCAAATATACATCGAAAACGCGTTATTTTGCTGCCATGATTATATGCGCATAATCGTCCACGATATTGACGTATGAAATGCGTGCTCTACCCATGGCTCTACTGCATTTCAAATCAAGCATTTCCTCAATTTACAATCAAACAACCACTAGCGGACAAGCAAGAATGTGAATCCCTAGTTTGAAACATGTGCATTAGTTTATAATTTATTTATAGTTTAGTGACAATAATATATTTTATCAGTAATAATTTGTGTGACAATAATTCATCCAGCAAAATTTCTTATCGTGACAAGCCTTGGAGTGGACCATCGCTATCACTCCTTTTCCAGCTCATCCAGCTCCTTTGTGAAGGCAAGTCTCAAAGAGCCTGTGACAGGAGGAGGAGCAAACTCACTGGGTGGAAGTAGACGTCTCCAAACTGCAGAGTGAACTCCTTCAGCTCCTCCAGACTCATGAAAGGCGTTTTCTTCACGGCCTCCAGGTACTCCTTGCTGGAGGAGGAACGTGCAGCTCTTAGCTCTGATTTGACACGAGGCCACTCACCAAGGAAGTAACAATCCCCACCCACCTGTGAACCAGCAGAACGTCTGCATCCGTGGCCTCGCGCACCGGCACAGAGACGCAGCGAGGGGCCAGGCCACGCCTCCACAGCGCCTCATGACTCGCCGTCAGCCGCTCGGGCACTTCAATCTTACACGCTGGACTGGAGACACAGATCAGAATCTGTTAGTCACTTCTGCAGGATAAACACGCAAAGATTTCAAGGTGATGATGACAAAATATGGAAACAGCAGGTTTTGACCCCACAGCCATAATCACAGTGGACAATAATCACAGTGGACAATAATCACAGTGAACAATAATCACAGTGAACAATAATCACAGTGAACAATAACCACAGTGGACAATAATCACAGTGGACAATAACCACAGTGGACAATAATCACAGTGGACAATAACCACAGTGGACAATAACCACAGTGGACAGTGGAAGTCATTAAAATGTCCTATCTGGTGCTGATGGGAGTGCTTCACAATGCTGTGTGAATCAGTGACTGGATGTTGTTGTGTGAGTGATGTACATTGTTTGAGTTATTTATTCCCTTTTTATCAATGAGTCTGTATCCTGACTTACCTTCATTTCTTAAAAATGTGCCCCATGTGCACACACACACACACACACACACACACACTGGAGTAGATAAAAAAAGGTCAAAGTCCAAATGCACTAAAATAAGTTCCAGATTTACAAGGAAACAATCACCATTGTTTTTTCTGTGTTGTGTTTGCTACTATGAGCAGCTCATACATCATAAGAGGTTTTTTTTTCTAAAGCAAGAATACATCTCTACACATTACATGGAAAACGCGTGGAACCGCAGGGGAAACATGAGCTTGTTTTATTTGCGCAGATCAACCATGAATCATGTCTCCACTTCTCACTCTGAGATGTTTGGTGAAGCTCCTCATTGTGACACCCTTCATTGAACACTTCCCGCGCGCGCACACGCACGTGCTGCGCGGGACGCGGTGCTGCGCGGTGCGGGACGCGGTGAGGTGCGGGACGCGGGACGCGGTGCGGTGCGGCGCGGTGCGGTACTCACTCCACCCACAGCAGCTTGTAGTTGCACATCTCTTCATCGTAAATCAAAGCGGTTCCCATTTTCCCGCTTTACTTCCGCGTCACAATCCCAGACGTCACAGAGCAACTCTGACTGGAGAGAAGAGGCAACAACCAACCCGAGCAGAGACACAGACAGACACACAGACAGAGAGACAGACAGAGAGACAGAGAGACAAACAGAGCAGTTTCCTCTTCTTCTTCTTCTTCTTTCATTGGCGGCTGCAACCATGACTTTGAACGAACATACCGCCACCTACTGTATCGGAGTATGTAACTTGGACTCTATACTATACTTTCCAGTAGCGGACAGTAACGGAGTACATTTACTTGAGTACAGTACTTGAGTACAATTTTGAGGGATCTGTACTTTACTCGAGTATCATTTTTGGGGAATACTCATGACTTTAC
>CAESWR010001095.1:222651-243677 GCA_903171835.1 Mullus surmuletus | reverse complement strand
AAGCCCCCCATCTGCTGGCCTGGCTGTGGTAGTGCAGAGAGTACTGCAACTAAATCCGAACACACCTGTGATTTATTAAATAATCTGAGGGCACGTGATTTAACATTATTATAAATCTAATCTCCTCATCAAGAAGATGGCAGATCTTCACCAACCAACATCACGTCTGCAAGCAGAATTATGCTCCTTAGCATGCAGAATGAGAGGCATAGGCGAGCCAGAGCTCGTAGACACCTCTTCATGAACATATTAATGAATTCACTGCCACAGGTAAGCAATGACATGACATGCCACAGTCAAAAGCTTGAACTTCTTTCTTTTATTTATTTCATGTTACCATTGTTATCGTGGTCTGTGTACATGCATCTAAACACACACACTGACACTACTGTCACAAGTCTTTGCTGTATGTCATACGTCTTTATATGTAGGCTATTTATGTGTCTTGATCCACCCAAAGAAAAAAAACCCTGCACTAGTTTTTAGGTTGTGTTGGAGCATTTGAGGTTGTGTTAAAGCCAAGTGTCAATTCACTGTAGCCCACTGGGCCGCACCATTCGCTTCCCCAACCCTAACCAGCTGGAGCACATCTGTGCTGGCTTCAGCTGCCTTGCTGGATGTCCAACACTGAGGACAGTGGTTGGGGAAATTGATGGCTGCCAAGTGTGCATCAAACCACCTGCTGCACATGAACAGGATAACTTAAACCGGAAGCTGTTTCAGCCTTCCAATGAGGATGATGGACCGCCACCCTATTAAGACGCAGCATCAGGGGAAAACAAGCAGGACAGATTAGCAGCAGCAGTTTCTGCATCAGATATTGCAGTGGCTGTCCTGCAGGACCGTGATTATTGCTAAAGCAATTGTTGTGTTGTAAGAGCCAGAAGACACACACATTTCAATGCCGTTTGGCCAGTCGTGGGTCCACATTGAATTCAATGTCAGCAGTTACGGCAGCAAAAGACAGATGATAGAGGTGAAGGTTGGGGTTCAGGTTAACTGGGTCATCCATAAACTGCATAATAGTGGGCACTTTGGTGTTTAGGTTTATATCTGTTATTCCTTTGATTTAATTTACAGATAGTGGGCAATTATTTTGGTTTATTTTCTGTTTCTAATCAATAAACTATGTTGTAGCACAAATGTACCTGGAACTATTGTGATTCTTGAGCGTGATGACATCAAACCTGAATGTGAAATACAAAGTCAATATACTTTTGTCAGAGATGCACAAACTTGACAACACCAACCTTTTACTGCACAGTCAAAGAGACAATCCACACTTTTGAGAATGCTGTTTCATAGAAACCATTTTATTCCAACGATTAGCCACAACATTTTCCCAAAAACCGATCCTGTGCTACACTTAATAATAATAAAATGTCTGTGTATAGCACTTGAATTGAACACCGTAACATGCAACATGTTGGCTTCCATTATCAGTCAGTGCTCAACAGCAAACCTAGCGGTGAAATGATTTAGCTTTTTGCTCCTTTAACATAAATAAAGCGTTAAATGAAAACATACACTAAATTATATACATCTCCAAACTCAAATAAACAAACCAATTATTTTCTTGCCAGCATTTCTAAGACCTAACAGTCATGTAACTAAGCCTTAGTCATGTAACAAATGTGTCATGGTCCGAGTGTGTGGCTGGGTTTTATCATTGACGGTTTTTGTTTTTTTCTAGCGCTGTATGCCTGGTCCCCCATAAGGGAGTTTTGCTTTGAACTTTTTTTGAAAGACTGTTTCCCCGTAGCACTATGTGCTTGTGGAATAAACCTTTTGATCTGCTCTGCATCTGGAGTTTCTGAACCCGACCGTAACAATATGTTACATATGTTACAGGTTTTGGTGGTGGACAGCAGCCTCCACTATAGCCGGGGGGAGTGGCCAGTGACTTCCACGTAGCAAGTTTCCAACTCTCAGATCTACTCGTTTCAGCAAACGATGAGCAAAATATCGAGAAAGCAAGTAAATTAAGTTTTCTTTTTTTTTTTTCATGCTACGGGGACACATATGACAGAAATGTTAGAAAACCTTCAGAAAATGAGGGTGACCTTTAATGTTGCGTCCGTCATGATGCGTGGCACCCGCCTTTGATTATCAATAGATGCAATGGACAAGAGTCGAGTTGATAAATTAATAATTTCATAATTTCATTCATTCAATGATTCAGACTCTGAATCACTGCATTAATTAATTTATTAACAGCGGGCATGAAACCCTCTGATCGCTGTAAACATATTTATGATTGAAACACGTCTGACATCCACCACACATGTCCGCGGAGTGTCTGTCTGCCTCTGCCCCTGATCAGTTTCACAAATAATCGAGTTAGATCAGATAGGCTACCCGGCTTGCGTCGGCACCTAGGCGTGGTCTGATCAGGCATATATATCATAGGGAGCATATATGTAGGGCATATATATCAGGCAGGTCGACTTTCTGCCACCAAATCCGCTAGGCTGCACTCTCTTTGGTGCGCCGGCACAGCTTGGCTCAGACCGGTCTGCCAAATTGGCAAACACGTGTAGCGGGCCTTGCACTGGAAATCAGACTTACATGTCTACGGAAATAGAGTCCCATGACTTTGAAGGAGCAGACCGCCACCTTCTGCAGTGGAGCTGGTAATGCAGACTTTATTTCCTACTTTCCAACTGCTATTAAAAAAAAAAAAAAATCAATCCTGTATTCTGAAAATATTCTATAATAGCTCTTATCTTTTCCATGAACCTTACTTTGGGCTTATTTAACTGTTTGCGGCTGGTTTAAGGAGTATTACTGCCACCAAGTGGACTGGAGTGTGGAACAGGAGATTTGGCAGACACGCACAAAAAAAACAGACGATTCTATGAAGGCTATATGCAATTTCGGATTAGAATCTCTTCATTACGACAGAGTATACTATGAAATTGTTGGTGTAACAAAAATGTATATTAATTCTGCCTTTTCTACATTTTTTCAGTGCTGGCAATAGCGTCATCCTCAACATTCTAAATAAAAAAAAAAAGAGAACAACATTTTTATTGTGTTATGCAAAACTAATACATTCTAACCTTCATAGTTTTCAGTTAACTGTGCCATTATATGATATGGAATATTTGGAGTATGATAATCCATCACTGACTGCATTTGAAAACAACTGTGTGATCTAAACTAAAACAATAGGTGAACAGGATGAAGTACTTTTCATAGTTAATGTTGATGTATTATAAGCATAACATAAGGAATAAATGTATGATGTTTATATAAGCACCCATTATTACATTATTATCATTACAGCTCATGTTTGCGACCATTATCTTTCAAGACAAGAATGAGAACAGTTCTTTTAATGCACTCCAACATTTGAAAAAAAATACTCCAAAAACCAGAATAAAATTACTCCAAAAATCGGGAAAACTATTCTGAATGCTAAAAAAAAGTACTCAGAAAAGCAAAACAAAACAGAACAAAACAACCAAAAAAAGAAAAGAAAAAAAGAGAGAAAGTGAAGCAGTCCAGTCTCAGCTCCCACACCCCATCTATTTTATCTTCAATCTTGAGGGTGAAGACGGCGCTCTCCGTTATGATGCCATCTGCTCTTCATCAGGATAAAAGTCTGCGAAGTGCATCCAAAACGTGCGAAAAGCTGAATGCCTAATTGATATTTCAGATCTCACACTCACCTGACGGATCTGAACCCCAGTACTCACTATCTTCTAAAGCAGTCGTTTATGTACCGCCACCAAGAAATAATCCCTCAAAAAACATCTCAGCAGTGATCTGCCAGCTTCATCCATCCCCAGCATTAGCACTTTGTATTATGCAACTGAGAGCAATACTGTGTTCACGCACCTGTCACAACGCAAGAGAAATGTCACGTAGACACAAAGACGTAAACACTGAAACATATTAATCATTTCATCCCTGATGACGAATAAATAATCAATCTTCACAACAATAATATTTTTGGTCATGGGTAAACACATCATCAATATATGGAATTCTCAGCAGTCATTGGTATTTTCCCCAGGAGGAGAGAAGAAGAGAAGAGCTTCACTTTCACTTCCAGCCTTTTTATTGAAAGCAGTTACATTGTGAATTCACACACTGCACCTGAGTGATAAACATCAACATTACAGCTGTTCCCCAAATAAACGAATAAAAACTTGCAAAAAATGTAATTATGTCATGTAATTATGCAATAGATCTTACAATATCATAAATATCAAAGCAATATCTAAATAATGTAAGTACATTCATGAGTGTTTTTGGAGAAAAATACACACAAATACATAGGAATGAATGAAAAAACATTAGCTTGAAATAATGTCGATTCTAAATATATATGTTTATGAATATTAAAAAAACATTTGAAAATAAACTACTTGAAGCAAAACCCCAAAAAATGAATATCATGGGAGTACATAAATAGATGAAGACACAAACAAGAGGTACATTATTTTTCAATGATAAAGTTACAGTGTGTTTCCTTGATGAAAGTAAATAAATTAAATGGGAATAATAATAATAATTACATAGAAATGAATGGTTTAAACTCACTTTAGAGCTCCATCATTGCTGTGAAACCTGAAGAATTTTTGGATGTTTTACAAAACATGAACACTTAAATTCTGAGAAAAAAGTGGCTCCTTGCTGCAATTCTTCTGAGCTGCCAGTAAGTAGCAGTCAGTTGTAAGTATGTGAAATCAAAACTGTTTGTGTTTCTGTAGATCATGTAACTCCATACTAGTTGAATGGTCCACCACCAGCAAGTGTGACTTTAAATGAGTGTAAATGAGTGTTGCACTTGTTGTTGTCATTCATAGCTCTGTCTTATTGAAGATGTCTCCATGTGGCTGCGTCCTCCAGCTCAATCTGAACTCTGGATGGACCCCATGCTCTCTCAGATCTTTCTCCATCTACAACACACAATCAAAACTGCTACTCAAGTTCACATCTTCAACAATTTCAGCCAGAGGAAGAACCACACTGACCTGCTTTAGAATAGCTTCCTGCACCAGGGGGTCATTCAGGTTCACTGATCCAGTAGTCTTCACCGTTACCTTCAACACCTTCTTCCTCTTGGGTGCAACTAGAAGGAGGAATAAAAACAAAGTAGACAATGCTTACATAACATACAGTAGATGCTTCTACAAGCAGCACCTGAGAGGAACAGTTGGATATTTGGGGGAATCGTTGTTAATTAGAGTCAGATGAGAACATTGATTTTACTCTCATATCTATCTGTGAAATATCAAGTTAGTTTAGCATAAAGTCTAGTTCTGTCCCAAGGTCCCATAGTCCTGTGAGGCTCAATAAGCAACAGCTTACACATCATTCCAGTCTTTGGGCCAGGCTAAGATCACAATATTTACCACACAAACATTCAATTACACTATACACCAAAGACCTCAACTTTAACAGGGTTGCTTTCAAAGATGGATAATTTTACCTGAACAAATGAAGGGAAGATTGTCCTCACATTTCCAATCAAAGAACCCTGCCGCATTGGCACTTGCACAGGCTGCAAGGCCTCCATCAGGCTCAGCATCCCCCCACTGCCTGAAGGAGGCGTCACTGTTGTCAGACCACTTCCAGTTGTCCCTGGACAAACCGACCCAATACTGCGACGAAGCAGTGATTATGCTTATGATGTCGTTCCAATCCTGCTGGTTTCTGACCTTGGCCAGGTCTGTGTGGGTCTGCCTGCAGTAGGTCAGGGCGGACTGCCAGGACATTTCAAGATTAACCCGGATGAAGGAGTTTGTGGTTTCTGAAATAACACAGCATGGATGGATGGGTGTTACAGTTACAAGCAGTCAAAAACAGAAACAATTCAATCATGAAAGGAAATCAAATGACAAATACTGGTGAACATGAAGCAAGTAGAAGACACATTTTCCCAGGCTCACTGGACGCCACTCCTCTCCACACCACGACAAACAACCTCTTTCACGGACCGTACAAAGACGTAGAGAGCAAAGATTCTGGTGATAACTGATGACTTTCGCGTATCAGCTGTAATTCTGTAAATGTTCTGAATGAAAAGATCCTTTGGTTAATTTTTGATATGATTTGGTACCTCATAAGTACAATCGGCGGGGCACAAAGGCACAGCAGCCCAGAGTCCTTCTCTGCTTTTGCTGTTTTAGGAAGATATATATATAACCCACACACAAACACAAACATTGTGTCTAAATGACTGTTGCTTTGGAGGTACATCCAGTGACTTTGAATCTACTCCACTGGAACTCCCAAACTCAGCAGCAACGCAGACAGAGAGGCAATAACTCCTTGGATTTCTGCATTACAGTGATGACGGAGACCTGGCTGCATGACATCATCCCAGATGTAGTTGTGAACAGATACTGCAGTAATTGAGAGACACTAAGGCCCAGATTAGTAGTTACTGATGCTGAAATACATGCCTATATGGCAAGGGAATTTTCAGCCATTATCGCTTTGATCTATGTGCATCCACGAGCTAATGCTAAATAAGCCATTGGTAAACTACATGATGCCATCTGCAAGCAACAAAACAGACGCAAGGAGAGCATGTTCATGGCAGCAGGGGACCCCTCCAACTTGAAGACTGTGCTGCGATATTCAGCAATAATGTTAACACTAAAACAAGGAATGATAAAACCCTAGACCAACTGTATTCAAATGTTCCTGGATCTACGCCTCACCCCGGCAGTCTGACCATCAATCCCTGCACCTGACTCCAGCCTACAAGTGCATCATCAGCAGAGCCAAACCTCAGATAAAGCCTGAGCTGCCTGGACTGCAGAAGTGTCTTCATCTTTGCAGGACCTCGTGGGGGACGTGAGGTAGGAGCTCTTTGAACACATGCACCTCCACAGTCCATTCCTACATTAACCCCTCTACAGACACTACACCATCAAATAATCAAATTCATGCGCTCCCCATTCAGCCCTGGTTCAATAACATGGTGATAGAGAACTACTAAGAGTCCAACATGGTGCTGAGATCAGGAGAGAGGGAGGACTACAGGAAGGCAAGGGCTATGCTGACTTGAGGCATGACACCTGCAAAGCATAGAAGACAAATTAAATGAAAACAATCACCATGCTATGTGATCAGGTGTAAGAAACAATGCTACAGGTCTACAGTAACACCACCTTAAATGAGCCTTCTCTCAGACAAGCTAAACACCTTTGCTGACCAGCCACTCACTTTTCGCACTCAGTGTAGTGTAAAAAGAACACTACACAGTATCAACTGCAATAAAGCAAGTCACTCCAGGGCTTTTTCAATCATCACTACAGCAAGTCACAGTTCTCACCTGTCTGAAAACTACCACCATAATCCCCATGCCCAAAACCTTCAAATATCTCAAGCTTTAATGATTACTGGTCGGTCTAATGCTGGTGATTATGAAAAGCTTTGAGAGACTGGCCCCGCCCATATTATAGTGCCATCGAAATGGCACTGAACACAAAACGTACACATCCGGAAACCGCAGACTGTTATGTCGGGATGCTGTTCATTGACTATCTATCTATATATTTATCTATCTATTACATTGGCTGGTGGAAAGTCAACACTTACCATTGTAGCACACTGACCTCCTCTCAGGCACACAATCATAATCATTAAGTTCTCCCCCATAAAAAGCTCCACAATGCTCATTACTACGGTAGTTTTTTGCCACAAAAATAAACCAGCTTTCTAACTCTTCGTCACAGAGTGCTGAGTCGTCGATGGTCCATCTCCAGCTCGTCAGATCATCATACAGCCCGATCCATGCGTCTGTTTCACCTGAGTTTACTAACATCTGATTGACTCTGGTCCAATCGTCTGCATTCTGTATGGTTACCAGGTCTCCATACTTCTCTCTACAGTAACTCTGAGCCTCAGTCCAGTTTTTCTGCAGGTTGATGAAGTGGAATTCCCTGGCAGAGGCCAGTGTAAGTGTTGGCAGAACTGAAAGGAAATGAAAAGTCACATGTTAAATCAGGGAGTGAACAATCATCCATGAAATCTAACGAGTTTAGTCTACCAACCTAGAAACAGGAGGACCAGCGGTACCGTCACATCCATCATGGTTTGACTCTTCTGGTAAGATTGATCAGGACAATTTAAGGAGCAGCTAGATGAGAGCTGCTGTCAGCCTGCTGCTTCCTGTCCACATGCGGATTCTGGGCGCCTGTCTCTAACTTTTATCATCCTGACAGCAATGAGTAAGTATGTAAAACCGTTCCTGAGCTTTCCCTCAGCACTGCACAGTGAGTCAGGAGGCTCTTCCTCCTCAGGTGACAGTACAACTCATCACGTCTACATATTAACAGACTACTGACTGTACAGAGACAAATACAGCAAAAACAATGCCACCAGTACTACTAGAACCACTACTCCTAGTATTACAAGTACTACTACTTTTTATGATCCTAACGATATCCAAGACAAATAATCCATTCTAACAACTGATGCCTTCAGGCTGCCACTTGCATGTACAGGAACTTAAAATCCTTCGATGAACACTTTTTGTAACTGAGCGTTTTAGGAACAGTGATTTAACTAACTAATTAATAACTAACGAATAAGTATTTGGAATCATTCAATTGACATTTACTTTTACCTCACCTGTCCTTGTCCTGCCACCCTTCACTGATCTGTTTAGGTTTGAAATTTAAAAGGGAAGGAATTAAAGTTTAAATTAACTCTAATCAATTCTAGCAAGTTGTCTGGAGGTGGAACTATTTGACACCTCAGTTTTCTCATTGAAAAGAATGAAAAATATCAATATGACGAAAAAATGATGATTAATGATGTGGTTTTGGGAAGAAAACATCAAACTTCGAATAATCTTTCTCACGCCACCTTGGTAGAAGCTTGATCCTTCAAACTCTTGTGTGATGAATCTGCTGAATCCCCCTAAATGTAGTAACAATGAAAATAAAATAGCACATAAACCTCTGTATAGCTTGTGCTAATCAGCTTTTCCTTTCATGAAACCTGTTTCAAACTAAACTGCAAATCCACAAAGGTGGAGAGAGCTGCTAAGACCGAGTTTCAGAAGAAAACAACGAAACATTAACTATGCTGATATGAGTTGTTTTGTGGAGCAGCTGTTTTAAAAGATGGTCCAGCACTGGCCAAAGACAGTCAGGGACAGGAAACAACGAGATGGTTCAGAGATCCATATTTGCCATATTTGTTTGATTTGCTCTGAATGTAGTTTGATAGATTCAAGGGCTCAAGGAGTAGGACTGGACCCTGCACTCCAGGGTTTGAATACAGGGACAAAGTCCTGCCTGATTCCTCACAGCAGGTGATGACCTCATATGGATACGTGGAATGCAAAGTGAAGTTTTCATGGAGAAAAGGAAAATTATGGCTTAAGAATTCTGACTTGGTGGTGGATATGAGGTCATTTGTTTTGCAGCTTCACATTGACACTGCAGAGATTTGCATAGAATTTGGAAATGACGACTGGTCTCTTGAGCTGCAGTGCTCATTTTGTTGACTGATAGTAGAAATTTTCACACCAGGCCAAACCGTCGTCGAGTTGAATTCTTGGGGTGGCGCTAAATATCAGAAGGCTGGGAGGGGCACGACTGCACGTGAATGGCAGGATGCCCAAGCAGGTTAAAACATCACCAGGAAGTGACCCCACAGTAGAGGGGAGTCGCCTCACCCATAACCCCCCACCTCCCAGTCACACACCAAGAGGCAGGGTTTGATCCCATGCTCCAGCATTCGACTGTGTGGGAGGGACAAAGTCCTGCCTGATTCCTCCCATCGCCTGGTGATCTCATACATCCATGTGGAGTGTAAAGTGAGGCATCCTCTCAGAAAAAGCAAATGATAGCTTACCAGTCCTGACCTGATGGTAGGTATGAGGTTCTTATGCTGCTTCACATCAACACTGCAGAGGTTTGCATAGAATTTGCAAATGACGGCTGCTTTTGAACTGCAGCCTTTACTCTGTTTACTCAGTTGAAAGATAATAGAGAGAATTTTAGAATCAGATCAAATCATTTTCTCAAAAAAAGGTTGTGCTTGCCTGCCCATTATTCATATTGTGGGACACATGAAAAAACCCAGTCAGTCAGTAGAGATAGAAGATGACTCATTGGCTGACGACACAGTAATGAACCCAGGAAAGAACATGACAGTGATGTCATGATGCCACAGACCTCAAGTGAAATTTCCAAAACCCAACAGCAAGAAAAGTGGTGTACATTGGACACAGACCTGAGCATGACCATGAGAAATTGGAGAAAATGAGTGATCTGATCTACTTCTACTACTACTAACAAAAGTTTCGAGCAGAAGAACCGAGAAAGATGAAGATAACAGCAACCCCCTCCGACTCCAGAGAGGAACAGGAAATCATGTGCCTTGTCAAAGAAAGAAAAACCTTGAGGAAATAATGGAGGGAAACCTCAATGGATGAGAGAATGGATATTGCCCTGCTGAAAGGAGAACTGAAGGTTAGACACAAGCCTGACTGAGTCCCAGGACACTGCAATTCAAATGGCTGCTCCCAAGCTGGCAAAAAGCAGGAAGTGGACCTTGTCTGAGGCCATCCAGCAGGGGAAATCTGCTCTCAGACATCTAAACATAGTGTCACAAGTTCGGCAGAGAAAAGGCGGGTTTCGGCTCAAGACAAGGCAACACCCACCCAAAGAAGAAAGGTGGATGAGGTCCGGCAGCAAGAGGAGCCAGAGAAATGTGCAAAGGCAGTCTCGACATAGTAAAAAAAAAAAAGTGTGTAAAGGAACTATTATCCATATCTTCTGGGACTGTAAAGAACCAAAGTACTTTCCACTAGACATTACATCGGCACAATACTTTTTGGCACAGAATCTGGCAGGACACATATATCCTTATCCTTTGTATCCTTATCCCATATCCATACAGAGTATTGACTTAATATAATATGCAGCAAAATCATTTATAATATGACTTTACTTAATATAATATACAGGAAAGAAATGCATTCTGACAAACTGGAATAAACACAAACCACCAATATAAATTTAGGAAAATTCTGAATCTACAGTTTGTATTGTAACCCCCCGCCCCACTTCAATTCATCAAATTTTCCTTTGTTTTATCCTTAATCTTATTGATTGTTGGTTGTTTGTCTTTTGTCAGTGCTTGTTAAAAGAAATACCAGCTGAGAGAAAACAACTTAACTGGTGTACCCAGGTGTTTCCTTCACAGGTTTGGTCGTAGAGGTCAACAACGATGCTGCTGCAGAGCATGGGGGTTCAAGGTCAGGCCCTCGATCGGCCCTCACTCTGCAGTCTCTGAAAGGCAGCAACAAGCTATGGATGGAAAAGGGCTATTGGGGGCCTATCAATAAAACATTGAAAGAAGGTGGATCCCTGTTGTTTGCATGAGCGGAGGGTTAGAGCTCATATTTTGGGTCAGAAGTTGATATGTGCGTGACTTCTGGAAGGAAGGCAGAGGCCTTAGCAAATTGAACACATCTCTACCATTTACTGTTGAACGCATCACAGGTACACCGCAACACCTTTAATACCTTTTGTTTAACTGGATCAAAAATGTACCTCTGAAAATATATGGTGTGGAGAGAGATAACCCCAATGTGATTAATTCCCTGGCAGTGACTGACGATATGAAAGAACTGGCAAGTAACAGAGCTAGTGGCTTGGGCAACATCTCCACTGAGCACCTTTAATATGCTTTTCTGAGGATTGCGCCTCGTCTTCGTCTTTGTTTCAATTGGCAACAGTTTGATAGATCCAATCAAATAATGTTCCTATGTTCCTAGTTTCCAATGGAGTTACAAGCTCCTTTCCCGCTGCCTGAAAAACCCAGGCAGTGTTTTTGTTCGTGGACAGAGTGGACAGAACTTCACAACATGTTCAGGCAGTCACTGGCGGGTGTGCCAAAACGCTGCTGTTCTAATTTGTTCAAACTACTAGGAAAGAGACTGCTCCCCATCATTATTATGGGAATCCTCCCACTGTAATGTCATTTTTTGTCCAGTTCAGTTATATGATAGTCGAGAGTCGCCGCATAGGCTCAGTGAAGGAGGGCTGCTGCTCTATGATCTCCGCTGAGGAGGTTGGAGGTGGGCGGTTTGTGACATGTGAGGGGCAGTGTGTTTAAGTCAGCTTTTCTTCTTGGAGTGAATGAAGTTCATGAAAGTGAACCAGCAGCGCATGAATGCTCAGTTTGCTTGCTGCTTCAGCTGATGTGAGCACTGCTGAACACTGGAAAGCTGCGAGCAGCTCTTGGAGAAGGTAAACCTCAGCTGAATATGATTGTTGTTAAGAATGACAAACAGTATAGATTTGCTAAAGAGTTCCTCTTTCTGACGCCTTATTTGGTTGAAGTTACAATGAGGAGAGGAAAAGGTGTGGAAATTATCCAAGCTGACTGACCTTCATGTTTTCATGATGTCCTATCTCTTAACTTAGTTGAGTGATTCTTGCCATAACGTGGATTGTAACAGAAATCAAATAGGGCCATTAACTTGTTAATTGTTTATTAATTCTAGACAAGGCACATCCTTCAATTGAAAACCATTCCAGGTGACTATCTCATGAAGCTAATGGAGAGAATACAAAGAGTGTGCAAAGCTGTCATCAAAGCAAAAGGTGTCTACTTTGAAGAATCTAAGATACAAACATTTTCCTATAATTCCAATGTCTTCGATAGACATGATGAATCTACAATGTAGAAAGTAATACAAATAAAGAAAAACTATTAAATGAGAGGTTGTTTGCAAGGTTTGGACTGGAACTGTGTATTTCATATCTGTGTCTGCAGTGTTGCTGCGAAGCTGCAAAACTCATTGCATCATATCCCCTACCAGGCCGTGACTCTTTGCTTTTCCTTCATGGAAACTTTACTTTGCATTTCATATGGGCTTATGAGGTCATCAGCTGCTGTGACAAACAGACAGGTCCCTGTCCCTCCCACATATTCAAATCTTGGAGTATCGGACCTGGCGCGGCTCCTTATTCTATCAAACTGCATTCAAAGCAAATCAAATAAATATGGCAAAGCCGGTTTGAGTTACAAACTTATGAGATCTTCTGTCTCTCTGTTTTTGTAACAGACTAAAGGCTCTGGTCTAATAGAGGTCAGTGAAGAATCCCAGGACCAGAATGGGAGAGGTAAAAATATATAGCAATACACTGAAATCATTAACATGGGGCTGTAAAAAGAGTAGCACTATTTACAGTGCTATTAGGATTCCAAGTAGTACTTGTCTTACTTCAAGTAGAAGTTATAGCAGTGTTTGTCAGAGCAGTATGACACCAACAGGTGTCCTAAGACTCGGCATTCTCTTAGGAGAGACACATCGCACGACAAACATTCTGATAGTTTTCTTGTCTTCACATCATGTTAGAACCCATGAGCTCTTGGCTTTGCATCCTGCAGATGCTGTTTGTTCAGTTGGGTGAATTATGTTTCAAAGGTGATGTGTCCTTGTCTCTTTTCTTTTTGTCTTTGCTGCTGCAAAAATCTCCTTCACCAACAGATTAACAGGAAGCTTTTTTTTTATCTGATCAATGAACAGATCACATGTGACATGCAAATGCACAAACATGGTGGCAGGGACCCACAGTGCAGCAGCTGGCACAGTGCCAGCATGTGTGCACTCGGGTATTGTTGTCTTTGCCGCATCATTTACACGTGTGGAACTTTACATACATACATTTACATAAGGTTGCATATTCATGTGTGGGCACGGCGAAAGAGGAGTCAACTACTCAAACGTGTGTGCTCAAGTATATGTTGACTGGGACGTAGAAAGGTGGATTCAGGATTACGCATACATCGTACATCCTGATTTTTTTGGTCCGTATGCTGTTTTCTGGATATTAGTGTATGCCAAGTTTCAGTAAGAAATCCATGCAAATCTTTACGAGGCCCGTGGAGATGGCCTCGGTAGACCTTTATCTCTACGAGCGAGACTAGCAGCTGGTTTGTTTTTGTAAACAATGATTTCAGTCATGAGCATTGTGCAGGTTTATTTCAGAGAATGCTGCAAGATAGGAAGGATGGCCCTCGGTGTGCTATGATGGTGAGTGTTCCCTTTTGTTGACAGAATTGATAAGATTATACTGAATGCACAATCTTAGACCATGTTCATATCACCCACAAGCCACATGTACAGTATATTTTACCAACCAAAATAACACATTGTGTTTTCTCTCCCTTCAGTCTATTTACGTTGATAGGAACTAGGATGATGTTGCAGCTCACTGAGTCCATTTTTGGACCTTTGGACCTTCCTAGGAGGCAGACTCAAACAAATCTAATATTTCATGGGCAATTTCAATTCCCCCTCAAATATCAAGCTGCCTCTGTTGCTGCTGCATGTAGAAGCAGCCTCCGCTTTGAGCTTATTCCTCCTTCTTTTAGAGCTCACAGAGGATAAGTGAACCTGAATGACTCCCTGGTGCAGGAAACCATTCTGAAGCAGGTGAGTGTGGTCTCTTTCTCTGGCTGAGCAGGTAGAGGATGTGTACTTTGATTGTCTCATAGATTGAGAAAGATGTGAAAGAACTGGGGAACCATCAGGAGTTTGGCTTAATACTGCTTTCCCACTAAAATGACTGTATTAATGCTGGTTAACCCACCTTTATTTGGCATTTAGACACTTTCACACTACCAGCGCTCTACTCTCCAGCTGAGCAGCTGCAAGGCTGATTTTTTTTTACCTCTGGTATGTCATCATGTTGAAGTACTGGAGTACAGGAAATAAACAAAGGCCTCTGTCAGCAACATGCATCTCCTAATTACAAACACAGTGGCAGCATTTTTTACATATAGAGACTCACTGCCATGTTATTTTATGAGCAGGCGACCTCTCTGAGAGCTGCGCCCGGATGATGCCTGCTTCTGTCATCCGCTTTCCCAGTCAAGTTAGAGTTATTTTGTTACACTGGAGAATTTAAGAACTGCAGAAAGTGACTGTTGCAGCTTGTCAACCACAGTCTGGATGGCTGCTGAAGTCAAACCCAGAACAAAATCCATCTGTGGGGGCACATATGGCAGGACTGACAAACGGTGACCTGCCAGCCCCCTGCAAATTCACCTCTTTGAAAGCTTTTGATCGCCAACTCCACGACAGATTTAGGTTTTTTGTTTTTTTTGTACTTATGGACACTTGTTACCTTCTGTTTTCCCTGGACTTGGTACAGTTTTGTAGTGAAGCATCCTTGTACTTTTAATCGCACCACGTTCCCGGTATTCCATCTGTGCCCTGACCGGACCTCTACAGACACCACAGATGCCTGATTTTCACTCTCTGTTTATTGAACTTTTACTATCACATTTACTTTATTACTCTCGACTTCTACTACAGTGTTGTTGTTTTTTATCACTGTCAAGCGTAGATAGTGAGACCCTGCTTTGTTTTTATGGTTTTTGCGTGGAAATTGGAATAAAAAAGTATCTGAATGTGAATATGTTGCTATGTTATTTTATTATATTATTTTGTAGTCTTGTAGCCACTTTTGTTGTCCCCTTTTGTTAATCACGTATGTGATTCACCACGGGTGAATCTCATCTCCCCGTCCTTTGCATCCCAAGTCTCGATTTCCTGCCTTCTCATCTCCCTCCTCTATACATTGGCTCATGACCTTGGAATTGATCTCAGTGCTTCATTCCAAAGGATGTCTCAATTCCTTCAATGCACGTCGAGGAGTGAGGATGGAGGAGGCTTAAATAGGGAGCTATGATCAAGGATACTCTGGTATGTCCTTACATCATCCCGTTGAAGCACTGGAACACAGGAAACAATAGCCCTGTTATCAACATTCATCTCCTAAATAAAGCATTTCTACATGTCAAGACCCTCCGTCATGTTATTTTATGAGCTGTGGGACGTAACCATGTACTGTGTTCACCAACGCGGTGCCAACAAACCCTTTATTCACTCCTTTGTTGTTTGAATTTAAAGTGTTGTTTTCATTTATCTCCATATAATTTGTATGTTTGTTTATTATTTGTGTTTCTCTTAAAAAAACACTTCTTTAACATTTATAATGTAAGATCGATATGATTTACTTTTTATGTATTTTATTTATTTATTTATTTCTTCATTTCATGTAATATATTTGCCTTGCTGTGCCATAAATGAACCGTTCAGCTGAAAACCCAGTTTTCGTGCCTTTGTGGTCATCATGTGGCTTTTTTTATACTCTGTCAGTAACGTCACACTACCATGCTTGCCATCCTGACTTTTTGCTATGCTTGAAACTTGGTAGCTACTAATACTACACTACAATGCGGTATAAAAGATTCCAGAGGTTTTATGCTAGTCTGCCAATATGCGGCATAAAACATCCCCCAATATAATGTGGTTGCTGCCCAGCGGCGAGGGATTATATAGTACCTCTGTTTTGCCACCAGATGGGGCACTTTCCCAACATTCCTTAGATATGTAACAAACAGTATAGTGAAAATAGCAGAGTCTAGTCATATGCTAGTGTGTGATTAAGGACGCAGCGCATGCATATGTTAATGGCACCCTGCACCCAGCACTTGTGTTTCGGGATGATTCTCACAGAAGCACTGCTGATCCTGAGAATCTGGAACTGGTTTGCTGTGTGAAGCAGCGTTCAGTTATTCTGCTCCTCACCTGTGGAACAAACTACCTGGAGATCTGAGGAGCTCAAACTGTCGGCTCCTTTAAATCAGTGCTAAAAACACTATTGTTTACTGCAGCGTATTCTTAAACACTTGCCTGCTCCACTCTATTGGACTCTGTTTGACGCGTGCTTTTAATTATTTTACCTCTCTTCTTGTCCTGCATCGTCTTCTTTTATCTTATTTGTGTTTTTATTTCTATTTCCATTTTTAATTGACTGTTTTTATTGTTTTAATTTGTGTCGTGCTGATTTTAATGTTTATGTAAAGCACTTTGAGTGACCTTGTGTTGAATTGTGCTAAACAAATAAACCTGCTTTGCCTTGCCTTGAGAAAAGTTGTGGGAATTTGACTTTAACTTTGTTCCTCATATTCACATAGGTTAATTTTTCTGATGTTTGTTACTGAACAAGAGTCTCCTTCTACGCTCTCCTGTGAATTCTCTGCTTTCAATAAAGGCTGAATGAGAGTGAGGCCTTGCTCTCTTCAGGAGGAAGGGAGAAAAACTAAGATGAACAGTGAGAGTCAAGGTTTCTGTAACACCAAAGATAGGCTGTATTCTAGGCTACATATAATAGAATGTAAGGCTAGTAATAGGTTCACTTAGAACTGAGTGAGGATAACTGTCATAAGAGGCAGTGTAGCATTTACTGCTATTATATTCAAAGAGGGGACAAAATGTACTGATCCAGATTGCAGCGCACTGTGAGGACTGCTGACCGCATCATTGGCGCTCCCCTGCCCTCTATTTAGGACCTGTACATCTGCAGGACTCGTAGAAGGGCAGGGAGCATTGTTAAGGACTCATCCCCAAGAGTTCTTATTTAATTTAATTCATTTTAATTTAATCTTATTGTATTCTTTTATTTATTAATTAATATATACTGTATATATATTTTTACTATTTTTTACATTGTTATTATTACATTGTACTAGAGTGATATCATCTGCCAGAGACAAATTCTCTGTATGTGTCACATACTTGGCAATTAAAACCGATTCTGATTCTGATCAAGATAAGTAATGAGCAAAATTGAAAATAAAAGCACCTTTATCTGAGGTGTCTTCCTGGATGGGTAGTGTAGTAAAGTATAATTGTGAGCTGGTGAGCTTACTCAGGGTATTGTGACGCATCCAGCGCAGCATGTGAGGGAGCTGTCGCTTGCAGGGATGCATGTGAGCCCACCTCCTTGTTTCTATTGCTGGACAACCCAGACCCGGGTAAACGACACAGCAAGTCTCCTGAGGCAGGAACACAGCCTCTCCCTCACCAACACTCCTGTTGTGCCTCCACATGGTGGCTCACGAGAACCGACAGAAACCTGCCAGCCCCCTGAAAATTCAGAATAAAGTTTTAGAAAAAGCCAGCAGCCAGCCTCACTCACCGTTTGTCTTTCATGTTACTTATCTGAGGTGATGTTTGTGTGGCAAGGCAGAAAGACTGCCAGTTGTTTTTCTGAATGAAGAGTAGAAAAAGACCCCAAAACACACACACACACACACACACGTCTGAAACAATTAAACATTTCAGCCAGCACTTTTGCTTCAGTGAGGATTTTATTCATTTGAGGATGAATGTAGGGAAAACAGAATCACAAACACGTCGTCCTCACAGACGCAAACAAACTCGAGTGCAAAATCATATTCAGTGTATATGTGTGTTTGATCAGTCGTCATGGTAACTTTAGTGTACAGCTGAATCCGGCAGAGCGTTTACCCTGAGGAGCACCGGCGGCTGTCTGACCAACAACACGTCTTCATTAACCCTTCGGAGTACAAGTGGAAATGGTGCCAGCAGAACAAGCTTCTTCGTTGGTGTGCAGAGGTTCCTCATCACTTCAACGTCCAGGTGGCTCTAACTACTCCAGCCACTAGAGGGCGTCTGCTGGCACACATGTATAATTAAAGTGATTTTAAAAACGAAACAACGCGTTTTATTCTTTTGAAAATGTGTTGGTTAGCCATCTCTTGCTCTGCCACTAGAGGGCATCTGTCACTCGCCCCAATTCCAGAATAATCCTAATCCTTAAATCCTGAAATTTCCGCAACAATGTGTTTATATTGTTTCAGTTTCCATGTAAACACATTAAGCGGAGTTCTACGCAGAACCCGGCGGGTTCCACTCAGAACCTTTGGTCCGAGCTCCCCTCATGAAGCTTTCAGAGGTTTGTTGGTCGTCAGGCACTGCCGTCAGACCTGCAGTCTCTCCCGTAGCCCTTTAACTTCGGCCCTGCCTGCTCCAGAGCCCCGCCCACATCACGAACCACGCAGACGAGTTTTGCATAGAGTTCAATTCAACTCAGACTCAACCAAAGGGACCAGAGGGTGAGTGACGGCGCCACGCCCCGATGATGTCAGAAAACAAATCAAGAGAGAACACAGCTGCTAAGCCCCGCCCATGTCCATATCATCACACACATACGCGTTGCCGCAGCCACATGTCCTTTAAATATTGCTTTGAGTTCACACTGTACAACGACCAAGGTGTGTGTGTTAAACTGTCATTGTTCTGTGTATTCATACATGTGTGTGTTAGTGAGGCTGAGCAAACATGCAGCATTAATCTCTGACACTCTGATGCTCAGACACAACGAGCATCGGTTAGTTTGGAGACAAAGAAATGAAAAATAACATCTCACACACACACGCGCACACACGCGCACACGCACACACCACAGAACTACTGTAAGAATTGAAACTGACACTGTGAATGATTTAAGTCTGAGAGGGTTGGTCGTTGGGGGTGGGGCTTAGGGAGGCAAAAAAGATGAGAGAATCTTTCTCTCACCGATGACACCACAGTGTTAGATCTCTTACTGCATCTGAGGCAGCTGACGACTCAGAGGTGGAAAAGAGACAGATGCACCCATCTGATTACTAATCAATTACATTGATGGAGGTCAACAGGCAGTTTTGATTCTGCTTCACTATAGTTCTGTGGATCATGACATATACACATACAAGTTGCAGCATGTGCATATGTGTGCAACATACTGTCCAGTAGGAGAACACCGCTGCCCCCTGCTGGTTGATAATCAGTGACTAACACAAAGTGATTCACACAAACATAAAACAGTTTTACAGTTTTGACCAGTATGAAACTGAAAGATTTAGTTTCTAAAACGTAAAAATTTTCTCAATAAGTTAAAAAATAATTTAAAACTGCACATTTCCAAATGAGAATAGTGAACAAAAACAAGTAGAGAACATTACACCTTTAAATCTGCTGTAAGTTTTTAAAAAACTCTGTACAAGAAAAGAAGGAATAAAGAGGCAGAAAGCAGGAAGGAAAGTCGGATACAAGTCGACATCATTTCAGAAAAGCCGAGTCGCTCGGCAACAGTGACAGTGAGAGAAGTTTGCTGATTGGTCAATAAATACCAAAGAATACAAGAGAGGGAAGCTGGAGAGTCTCTATGGCTTTTACAGGCTCAGAGAACCTTAAATATCTGAAACATCATCACAAAGCTACAGCAAGCACAACTCCTGCAAGTCCACGTCAAGGGCAAAATCACACACCATCACTGAAGGATGCACAGTGGCATGATGGGAAAACGATAGTGGAGTGTGAAAAAGTGTGTCAGTTCAAAATAGGGTCACAGGTTTCTCGTTGGTGGGCACCAAACCCATCAACACCAGTTTTGTAGTTAGCCCCCGCTGCTGAGCAGTGAATCCTTCTCCGTTACCGGTCTAACAATAGGTGCTGTTGGGAGTGACAAGTGGTTTACTGGTGCCGCTCTTGTGGGCATGAGCAGAGCTGAATAAGCTCCGCCTTCAAACATGGTCACCTTGTTTCTTTCTTGCCCTGGTTGACTTTATGTTCTTTACTTTTATATACTTTGACACAATATTACGCTTCACTTTCTGGTGTATGCGTGTGTGGGTATGTGTGTGTTTAGTGTATGTGTATGTGTATGTGTTTGTAAAAAACATTTTCCAAAGATCCCACTCTGACAGTAACAGCTCAGGTGAGTCATCATGCCCTCCCGCTAGTCTCATCAGTACGGTGCAAACTTCTGTCTCTCAGGCTTCTTCACACCATTGGCTGAGGAAGAGATCTTGGCCGTGTAGGATGCCAGTGCTGCTGCCGCCGCTGCGTGAGCCTGAACTTGGACGCCCTGCGTGGCCGAGCCTGGCAGCATTGGAGAGCCGATGGCCGCCGCCGATGCAGGGGGGGTGGAGAGCGTCAGGTACGGAATGGATTTGACTCCCAGCAGGCTGGAGAGAGGGAGGGCGTATGGAGCACCCAGCATGGGAGGGGGAGGGAGGGCGGCACCCACCGCTGCCAGGGGAGAGGAGGAGGAGGAGGAAGAGGAAGGGGGGGCAGGCTGGGTGAAGCTCATGGTCAGGTCAACAGGGGACTGCATGGAGGAGGACTGGGCGGTGGATTTGGCCGTCTCTAGACTGGAGGGGGGGGGGGGGGG
>CAESWR010001095.1:198823-222643 GCA_903171835.1 Mullus surmuletus | reverse complement strand
GCATAGGGTGGGGGTGGGGGAGGGGTTGGATGGAGAAGGGTTAGAGGGTTAAATCAAAGACATGTTAACGAAATCAAAGAAAACAAAGCAAACAGGATTCTGTGGAGTCAAAATGAAAGCAAAGTGAAATCATAAGACAGGTGTGTTTGCAACTGATTATTGTGGGGTGGGGGAGTGGAGGGGGGGGCGCTGTACAGATGGGGGGCTGTACAGATGTGGGTATAAATTGGGGTGATGGGGGGGGCTTTGGGGAGGAGGGAACAAAACCAGTGTGGATACATTAGCAATTAAACATAGAAATCAGCTAGATTAAACATAAAGTGACAGTAAACTCCAGTGGGAGGAGCCAAGAGGCATGATTTCACTCACCGCTCAGTGGCGCCCTCTGCCGCCTTAGCTCAACTACCACGTTTGAAATCATGTAAGTGACAGAGGGGTGACCAGCTGCCGGGCCTGAGTCTTGGAGTCATTGTTTGCTAACACGACATCTGACTGTGTGGAGTAATTAAACTGGCTGATGACATCATCGCCACAGGATCATGATCTACATTCTTGGTGTGTGCCATTTGAAGTTCTGTATCGGGGTTGAATGATAAGTGGCGAGTCATCATGAGTGTAAAGAAAAATGGGTTGTATTTATTTAGCGCTTTTTCTAACCTAAAGATACTCACGGCGCTTTACAACGTACATGATCTCATTCGCCTATTCACACTCACATTCACACACTGATGGCAGAGGTGCCAACCTGCACATCAGGAGCAATTAGAGATTCAGTGTCTCAACATGGGGGTCCAACCAACAAGACGGCCCCTCGATCTACTGAGCCAGACTGTCCCGCGCAAAGATACAGGAGCGGACATTTGACAATTGGGAAACTGTGCAGGAAATCGCAATGGGAAACATGTAAATACTCGGGCAGTAGATGTTTGAGTTTTACTCTTCTTCAACATCAAACATATTTAACACAAATGCTGCATCATGTATGAAACAGTGTCCTGTGGTCTGGGTCAAAATTGACTCATAGTAACATTTTTTAAGAGGTGTGTTCCAGGTGTCTGTGAGGAGATCTGTGTCCAGGCAGAGGCCACTGCACTTTTCCAGTTTGCTTTGTTGGACTGGTTACATGTCACAGAAAACAACGGTCATTTAGGAGAAAAAACTCGATTGGTTATACATAATATGCCCACTGTGGTACGAATCAGTTCCCAGTTATCTAAGGATGTATCATTCAATCAAAGTGGGATCACTCATTAGCAAACAAGGACATCCAAAGTCTCTTCCTCCTTTTAGAGACAAGTGATCTATTCCAAACTAACCTAATTGAAGGCCTTGCTTCTTAGAGTGTTTGACTGACAACAGGCATCCCACACGGACATCTTGTGAAGCTGCTTCATTTATTCAATCATGTGTGGCCAGTTAAAAACTGCTGCCAGGTAGACAGCCTGCGGATGGAAGTGTAGCGCTTCAGTTTTTGGAGACTGTGGAGACTCACCAGGACGTGATGAGATATTGTGCCAGGTTGATAGCAATGGGTGAGCCACTGATGGTGACGTGGCGGTCGCTGGAGCCATCCATCTGACTGCCGATCTTGATCTGAGCGCCCGAAACCTGTCGGATCTCATTTATCTTGGTGCCTTGCCTGCCGATTATAGATCCAATCAGCTGCCAGGAGACACAAAAAGAATTGGTCAACTTCAATCTGAACAGTCCATCGGAACCTGTTTGTGAATGAACTACTTCTCAAGCAATGACCTTTCGTCATCATCAGGTTAATGGTCATGCTGACTGCTCCTTTCAGTGATCATGTTTGTTTGACTCTTTCAGTCGAACAGAAGGGGAAGAGAGACGCAATGTTTTGAGCCCAGTTCATTGGCTGGTCACCAGTTGGTTGCAGCCGATGTCTGTTAGGAGCATTCTGATCAGTGATTGGGCGCTTCTCCTGTCAGTCAAGTGGACTTGTGGAAATGCAAGAGTCAACCGATACGTATAACTGTTGAGGCTGAAATGTTAAGATGTTTGGTATGCAGAACATACTCAGTAGTAAAGGTTTACCTAGCAATGTCGTGAAAAGCCTCGTCCTTTAGGACTTAATCTAGACCTTAACAAGAACAGGATAACCTAAATAATCAAAGAAGCTGGATCTCTCATTGGCTTTAGCCCTGGTTATTTGGAGACCATTTTGGAGTAGTGCTCCACTGAGATCCTTGGTTCCAAAAGCAGCCATTAGTTGTGATAAAGCACTGTTTTACTTGTTGTATTTAGTATGATATGTCTTTTAAAATGCTTATTTATTTGGAGTTCGCATTATATCTAATTGTTTTAACTTATTTTCTATATTTCTTTTGCAATTTATCAAGGTAGTCTCTCATGCACTACTCTGCATTGTGGTTAATCCAAGCTTAATCAATCCATCAATCCATCCATCCACCCATCAATCCATCCCATCCATCCATCCATCCATCCATCCATCCATCCAGCCATGTATGTGTGTGTGTGTACTCACATCATTTGGAATGAGGAGCTCCTGAGAAGTTTGGGATGTGGCGTCCACCGCTCCTGTGAAACAGACTGGAGTCACTGATTGTACTTACACACACCTTGCACTCTGTTGAAGTGGTAGTGAAGCCCTGAAGCCACTAGAGGGTTTGTCACTGAATTGGCAGAGTTGGACCAGATTACAGCTGACAAATGTCATTTAATGGGCTGATAACAATCACCATTACCAATGACCACAACATTCAGGATGAACCATCTGTCCGTCTGTCTGACCTACTGTCTGACTGTCTGACAATCAGCTTTTGTTTCTGATGTAAAGGATGATGAAACTGAAGGAAACGTGACTTATGTCTACAAAGAACAGACAGACAGACAGACAGACAGACAGGCAGGCAGGCAGGCAGGCAGGCAGGCACGCACGCACGCACACGCACACACACACACCTGGCAGGACCGGCGTTGCTAGCTGCTGTTGCTGCATCGACAGCTGGTGGAGTTTTGCCAACTGAAACAAGAACAAAGATCATGTAAAGCATCTGATTCTAAACTCAGTAGATGTTCTCATCCACACCAGAGTTCTGAGTCTGGTTCTGATTGAGTATCCGATTGTGACAGTTTGAACTTTAAACAAGCAATATGAGCAAGTCAGTGATGGAGGGAACACTGGTTCCCCAGCAAGTGTTGCTATAGTGACCATGTGAGCATCATGGAGCCTGAGTCAATTGACTCTTTCGTCCAGAGAACAGGAAATTAATTGGGATCCAGATCAGACCTGGTGCATATAAACCATCAGAGCAGCTTTGCTCACCTCAGAGTGCGGAATGCTGTAATGACTCTGAACAGCAAACGTCTGAAACACAGAAGAGGGGAAGAGGAAGAGGAGGTGGAAGTACATCCAACAAATAGGTCAGATTGTGACGTCTTACTGTGCTATCAACTCTTACCACGCAGGCACGCACGCACGCACGCACGCACACACCATCTCAAAGATCATAATTGAGGGCTTCATAGAGGTTTTCCTCACACTCTGAATATCAAAGACTGTGTGTGTATGTGTCTGTGTGTGTGTTATATAACAGACTCAGACAGAGTGCGGCAGACTGCGTCGTTGCTGAACTTTTGACTCCTGACGTTAAACTCACAGGGGCCCCGCCCCTTCCTGCCGTGAGGAATCGGATAGGAGGCAGAAATTTAAAGCTCTTTGCTGCCAGATTGAGAATTTTAGCAACCTTGACAGGACCGTGTCATGGGGTGGGGGCATGAGGGTAGGCCGATTTCAGGAGGAAGTGCACTGCTGCGCCTCTGCCGCTCTGTCAGATGAGCTTATTTGTGTGGTGGTAATCAGTAGCCCCCCCGCCAGGAGGCCATACTCACTTGCTGCAGGTCCACTCCTCCCTGAGCCACCGAGAAGAATGGGTGAGAGCCAAAGTCTGAAGCCTCCAACACCTTCAGCCGGCACAGAGAGACAGCACAATTACAAATTATGTCGGAGCTGTGGCCACCAACATCCATCAACACCTATACCTACAAACAATGCCCAGTAATACCCCAACCAATACCCAGCAACACTGATTATCACCCTCCAACAACACTAACCAACATTGTAGGAGGGTGTTATGATTAGTCACAACACCCTCCTACAATGTCCACCAAGGTACTAATAAACACTGATCAACACCAATATCCCCATCTACACTGATCAAGACCCACTTTCAAAAAAACTTCACCAAGAAACCTCCATCAATCCACATCAACAACCTTATCTATGTATCAACATTTTCAGTGAAAGGTCATGCTCCTCTGACCCCTGGCTTCTCTGACAGGTAGCCAAATTATGTCCTTATCAGACCTCTGAGGTTCAAGGTGCTGTGACAAACTTTTGTATTATGTGGTTACTGTGAAGGAACTTCCTTTTTGGGGTTGATCAGAGTCAAAGTAACAGTGGCCATGAGATGCAACTCCTGCTGAAGCAGGATTTGGGAAAGCAAAAGCAACCATTATTTGATAGTTACATGAATTAAAGTCATGATGCTTTTCTGACTGCGGCCACCAGAGGTCAGTAGTGTGAGAGCAGCAACAGCACGTTAAAGGAAGCTTAGTCCAACATGGGGAATCCCTGTGTGTGCGCGTGTGTGTGCAGCATAATGAGACCTGCATGTATTCTTCCACATTGAATACTTGAATGAATTCTGACAATAAATGAAAAGTATCTAAATATCTTCTCCACCTGCACCTTCCATTGCAACATATTTGAGTTTTGCTCACCTGGTTTCCAGCCAGCAGCATGCTTCCAGGGCTGGGGCTTGGTCTGTATGGGATTGTGGCTCCCTTTGGTGGAGACTGCAAAGATGGAGGCAAAGGAAAGCCTGCAGTCAATCTGCAGTCAAATGCGTTGTCATGGCAACCTACTGTATCCTCCCTTTGATTTGATGTGGAGGCTCTGCAGCTGCACTAATTTTTTTCTGACTTTGTTCTTTTGAGGAAAATAAGAGTTTTTCAAAAAATCTCTGACTAGTGTCAAACCCAATACTCTTACAGGTTGAAGGTCATTTGACTCTTTAACTTCAGCTTCAACTCCAGAGTTGTGTTTTTTAATCAGTCTGCTGATAGAGGTTCCTGTCACCATAAGCTCACTGATGTCATCAACTCATCATATCTGACGTGTCAGCATTGTTCACTAACTAACTTGTTTCCGTGAAATCACATCTACACAAAATGTGTGCGTCTCTCACACACTATGCACACGTACCTCCAGGATCACCGTGCAGATGAGCTTCACACACTGGATGATGGCATCCTCGTTCCCTGATATCGTCACTTCTCTCTCAGTGGAGTTGGGGAGAAGGTCACCTGCGACCTGCACCTGAGCTCCTGTTGTCTGCGAGTAGGCACATACACACACAGGCGTACATGCACGCATGCGCGCACAGACACGTGAAGAGAGGGAGAGAGAGAGAGAGAGAGAGAGAGAGAGAGAGAGAGAGAGAGAGAGAGAGAGAGAGAGAGACACACACAGACACAGTGCTTCAGATATACTTTCTGAGTGACGGGAAGTCACAGAGGATCATGGGAAATGCTGACATGTCATCTAACAGCTGTGCTTTGATCGCCATCCCCTCTCTCACCTCTCTGATCTCTTTGATCTTTGACCCTCCTTTGCCGATCAGGGAGCCACACTGGCTGGCCGGGATGACGAGACGAAGCGTGAGTAGAGGCTTGCTGCTCACCACGCCATTAGAGGCCAGGGAGGCCAGGTCCTGGGGGGGGGGGAAGGGGGACAGTTGCTTTGACGACCACTGACACAAATTCTGCCTCTGAAACACAACCATAAGCTTCAGACAGGTGAGAGTGATAGACAGGAAGTCTCTTCTTCCTCTCTGAGGTCAGCGTATATTGACCAGATGGCTTTTATCATCCCATTGATTCTGATGCAGATCACACACTCATCCACCTCCCTGGATGTGTGTCTTTGTGTGCATGTGTGTGTGTCTGTGTACCTCCTCCAGTTTGAAGGTGATCATACTGAAGGCTCTGAACACACAGTCTGTTGGTCCTGTGATGGTGATGATCCTCTCCGGACAGGAACCTTCTGAGATGTTGATCCTGGCACTGCTCTGTGGTACAGAAGGGGTGGTAGCAGGAAGGAGAGGAGGAAGGATGGGTGGAAGGAGGGGATGAAAGGAAAATGGGGCAAAGGAAGGAGGAGGGCAGTGAAGGAGGGAGATGGAAGGAAATCCACGAAGAAAAGGTATACAGAAGGGGGGGGGGGTGGGGGGGTGGGGGGGGGGGGTGGAAGGAGAAGGAGGAAAGGGAAGGAAGGAACTCACAGCAGTAAGGAGCAATGATAGAGTGATGATTATGATCATGATGGTGGAGGATGATGGACAAGGAAGATATAGGGAAAGAGAGAAAACACATTACAGAGTGTGTGTGTTTGTGTAGAAGGAAGCCAAACTGAGTATAAAACCATCAGCATTAGATTTGTGAAGATTTCAAAAGAAGGAATTTCTCAGTTTTCTGACTTTCAACAGCATCCTTGTTGCCATGGCAACAGGGGGCACAGAATCAACATCTGCACAAGAAATTAGATAATGATTTGTTTTTTTGGGAGAATAATAAGGAGAGTATGAGTGTATGACTAAGTTCTAGAGGAGTAAGACATGATACTGATGATTTATGGAATGGTTTTGATTTTCAATACATGAGCCTGTCGAGTCCAATATCAGCAAACACTTCTTTCCCTCCTTCAGTGCAGGACGCCACATTTCATGTACGGCGAAGACTGGGGCTGAAAGGTTTTAGCGACCTCTCTATTGAAAATACGTTTGCTTCTTTTGAACATCTGTCCGTTAAATATAATTTACCTCCTTCCAATTTTTTTCAGATATTTGCAAATAAGCCACTTTGCTTCGGGCTCCATCCCAGGGTTCCCAGACAAACCTCCCAGTACTGTAACTGATGATGTGTTATCGTCCAACTAAGAAAAAGGCCTTCTCTGCAATGTTAAGTCTGACTTCCTGTTCAGACTCCCCCTTCATAACTACTGTCAAAAAGGCTTTGGAGCGGGATCTCCAGATTAGAGAGGTTTTGGGGAAAATTCATTCATCTTCAATTAGTGGGAGACACTCTTATTCAGTTCAAGGTGGTTCACTGAGCTCATCTCCCTAAATCCAAACTGGCAAGAATTTACTCTCAAATTGACCCAGCATGTGACTGATGTAAATCGGCAGAGGCCACCTTAATACACATGCTCTTGCTGTGCCCCAAGACACAATGATATTGGGAAGGTATTTGTGAAGCACTAAATAATACACTTAGTTTAAAAATAACTTTAAATCCGTTTTTGCTGCTTTTTGGGATCACTGCTGAGGGTTTAGGGTTACCTGCCGGGGTTCAGAGGGCATTGCTTTTTCAACGTTGCTGGCATGCCACCTGATCCTTTTGAAATGGAAGGATGTGGCCCCACCTACGGTGTCTCATTGAATTAAAGACGTGCTGTTTCATATTAAACTTGAAAAAATTATATGTGTGAGGAGGGGCTCTGAAAAGAAGTTCCTTAAAGTGAGAGACTTTTTTCGACCAACCATTGACAAAGGTACTAGAATGAATCAATCTTGAATTTTCTGGTGGATCTTTACATTGAAGGTCTACATATACATACAGTATCTGTGGGGACTTTTTTGTGTGTGTGCTGGGTTTGTTTTTTCGTTTTTTCTCTTCTCTCTGTTGTATATTGCTGTGGATTTTGTATATCATATAAAAAAACCCTTCAATAGACAAATCTAACACTAGAAATGTCAACCTCCTGATCAAGAAATAAAGCGGGCTGTTTCATTTCACAAAATGCAGGTCTCTGTCAGCGACGCCCTCTGGTCGCCTCTCAGCCGACAGGCCGCATGAACAGCAGCTGAGGGGCCTCCAGAGCCTAAGAGACACTGCTCACCCACGTCTCAAAGGACAAGAACAAGCGTCAGCATTGTGTTTTATATTCAGTCTCAGCGTAAATAAAGCACCAGTTAAGGTCAGTGTCATAAGACCTCCTGTGATGATGCCGACACCAAGTGGCTCAAATTCCACAAGGAGTGGCCTGTTCTCCTCTTCTCAGAAGATCAGTCTTATGGTTGATCTCCACAAGACCGATCTCCTAAGGCAGTGTTTCTCAACCGGGGTCCATGGTGTAATTGCAAGGGCTCCGTGAAAGTAAAATATCCTTTAAAGAAGATCATGAGATCTATAGAAATAGAATTAGTTTACTCAAATGTGACTGAGAGCTTTATGTACCGAGACTACAGAGGATAACAGGACTTTTTCTCTCTATTTTCATCCGTCTCACAAGATGTAGTTTTAGAAGTAGTTTAGATTTGCACTGTTCAAAGTTCTGTTTTGTTAAATATATCTGAGAAACTACTGGATACAAATTGTGTTTTGTTACACATAGGGCAGCAGAGGAGGTGCAAGGGGCGACAGGGAGGCGTGTGGTCCTACCTCCTCTCGTATTCTTTTCACAGTTTCTCCTTTCTGCAGAAAGAACAGAGATACATTAATGAGCCTCCGTGATCTTCCCGATCTCAAGGTCAAAGGTCGAACACAAACACACCCCCACCTTTCCGATGATGCTGCCCACTTCCTGTGGAGTGAAAGAAAAACAGGAAGTTAAGTTACCACCAACATGCTATGAAATTCCAGAGGCAGTGTTCACTCTCTCACTGTCTCACCTTTCCGTGCATGAGGAGGCGGAGTGTGAGGGTCACGCCCATCACGCCGTCTCCAAAATCCTGATCACAGCTCATGGTGGTGGGGGCAGCGTGGTGGGCGGAGTTGTGGTGAGAGGACTCTGCTGCTGGGAGACGCATGAAGGTCTGAGGCCTTGGGAGGTGCGTGGAGATTTCCAGAACACCACAGAAGAGGGGGTGGAGCTAAGATGGAGGGCTCTCAAATCTGTGAGAGAAGATGCACAATGTTTACATGTACATCTTCTCCGCTGACACATAAATATCACACAGCTTCAAACATCAAACAGTGGGAGGAGCACAGAGGAGGGCGGAGCCGCAGCTTTGTTGTGCATTTAAAAAAAAAAAAGATGCCCAGCTGAGTAAGTAAAATAACAGCAGTGTGTGTGAGTGTGTGTGTGTGTGTGAGTGAGATTGATTGAACATCCTAAAGTAGTTTGTTAAAAAGCTACTGAAGGCGTACTAAGGTGGATTTGTTTACGACACAGAATTCATACCAAACAGGATGGACTGGATTTAAATACTGGGCGGAAAATAGAATCGCTGCTTATCGTGTTATTCTGGAGAAACAAACGCTGAAAAGTTTTCAGACACTTAAAGAAAAGCACAATTTGGGAAAACAGGATCAGTTTCGGTACTCTCAGTTGCATGATCATTATTTAAGAGCAATTGAGAGAGAAAAGACAAAAACAGACCCTAAGGAAATGATACAACTAATAGTAAAAGCCTACTCGGATATCTCCAAACCAATAGTTTCAAAACTCTATAAAGGAATTGCAACAACTCGAGGAAACACTGCTGATTATAGTAAGGAGTGATGGGAAAAGAGTTGGTTTAGGCAATAACTAACCAACATGGAAGGACATTTGTTTTATTACCTCTTGCTCATTGGCGTGATTATTCTTGGAAGAACCTTGTTGGTTTATTTATCACTCCCAAGATGAAAGTGCATCTATCATTGACATACCAAAAATGTTCGAGACATTGGAGGGATGATGAAGCAAATTGTCATTGCATTTTTTTGAAATGCAATAAAACCATTCTGGGTAAATGTATGGACAACTATGCGCACATTCTTGCCGGATTCCACCAACGTGTGTGTCTCTCTATCTTGGAGATTTACCAGGAGGCTTGAGAGTAAATGACAAATATCTTTTGAAAATGTCTTTGGTTGCAGATATTCATGCACTGTGCTTTTGTTGTTTTTTTGTTTGTTTTTGTCGATCTTTTTGATGTTACTTTCTGTGTTTGTAAATGAAAACAAAAAGACCAATACAATCAAGTATTAAAAAGAAAGCTACTGAAGGCATGACTGAGGTACTTCCTGTGTACGCCCTTTCACAATCAAACACAAACCGTTCTCCACACCACGGGGAAGTCTCTGCTGCATATATGTGTGTTGTTAAGGTGTGCATGTGTGACTGTGCATGTGTGTCTGGCATTTTCATACCAACATCATGCACACTGATCTTTTTTTGAGCAACTTGTGTGTTTTTATGTGCCCATTTTCAGGTGTGAAAACAACCTGGTGAAATCAACCGATGCTGATGAATGGTGTGTGTGTGTGTGTGTGTGTGTGTGTGTGTGTGTGTGTGTGTGTGTGTGTGTGTGTGTGTGTGTGTGTGTGTGTTTCCCTTTGGTGCTCTTCGTATGTTCTTTGTGTTTCTTTGGATCGTGTGCAGCCTCATGAAAAATACACACAGAGAAAAAGTAGGTCACAAATGTGATGCAGGCTGTCACACAGACACACAGACACACACGCACACGCGCGCACACATGCACATGCCTCAGAGAGCCAAACCTGACAAAAAGAAAACAGAGGAGTGTGGAGGAAGGAGGAGAAATGAGGGATGAGAGAGTGTAGGGAAAAATGGATGGAGCGACAGAAAAAGGACACTGCTGTCGCCTGATTGGCTGACATGATTTAATTTCCTCACAGGTCGGAGGTCAAGTACGTTTGCTTCTGCACGTCAGGTTAACATCTGGCTGGCCTTCAATTACAGTCTGATATATGTTTCGGTGTCAAAAGTGTGTGAGTGTGTGTCCATGTGTGCAATAAAGAGCACATGAATAATTGAAGTCTTTCAGCATGAGGTTAAAAACCTGCCCAGCCTCCCCTCCCCCCACGAGTCAATGCTTGGCTAGTTCATGGTTTATTTTCCTGCACAAGGACAGGTTCTTGGTTAGGCTGAGTGTGTGTGTGTTTGTGTAGGGTGGATGTGTCTGGGTTATTATCATGAGTGACGGCTGCACAGAGCGTCTGAGGTGTCTCTGCCCAGATAAATCTGATGATGACACAGCGCCGCCCCTCAGCTCCCACTGAAATGGCCATTGATGTTGCTTCACCTTTCTGGGATGAGATTAGACAATTTGACTGAAAATTTCCCAAAAAACCCCCTTTGAAATAATCAGCTGCAGACACAAGAGCGGAAACAAAGTCACAACACTGATGTGCCAATGAAACAGCGGGGGCTCTGTCGCCCCCAGGAGGAGACAAGCTTCTACCTACAAGCATTTGCTGCAGATGGCAGTGCAATGATGAACGCCACAGCTACCTACTGTGTGGGGGCGTGGCCATCAGGGTGAGATCCCGCCCACTCAGCGATCGCAAATTTTGACCTCATTGAGAAACACCCTCCATCATAACAGTGCCCACTAGAGGGCAGCCACTCTGTAAGTGCAGCTCAGATTTCCCGGGAAGGAAACGGCTGCTGCAACATTCAGAAGAAGCTGTAAAGTGTGTGTGCGTGTATACTTGTGCTGGTGTGCGTGGTGCATGTGTGCAGTGCATGGATTTGAGTGTGAGAGGCGCATGAAAGTGTGTGTTGTTACTAACAGCATCAGACGATGATGTCATGGCGGGATAGACAGGAAGAGAGAGTGACATCACTGGCTGTGTGTGGTGATGTGGTGTGTATGTGTAAGTGGAATATGCAGTACGTGCGTGTGTGCGAGTGTGTGTCTGAGTGTGCGTGTGAGGGTGACATCAGTTTCTATTTAAAAACAGCAGAATCTACTGAGGGACAGATAGTAAGAGGGAAGATGGTGGAAAAAACGATTTAAATTTTAAACTACTGCAGGGAGAGAGAGAAGCAAGTGGGCGACAGACATAGCAGAGGAAGAGCGCAAGAGGGAGCAACAGAGAATGAGAGCGAGAGAGGATCAAGACAGAGGAACAAGTGAAGGGAGCAGGATCGTTGTCCACCTCCTAACTGTCACTGCTGCTGATAACCACAGTAATTAGCAGGACGAGCTAATGCTAGCTTACTAACAGCCGTACACACCTCCAAACACAAGACGACAGACAAAATGTTGCTCTGTCAGAGCTGGTCATGCCCACGCATGTTTGTATGTGACGCCTCGCTTTGTCAACAAGCAGAAATCGCTTCTTTTAGAAACACAGCAGCTCCAGGTCCACCTTCCTCCTGCCAGACTACATTGCCCACAATGCTTCTGCCATCATCTGCCTCAAAACATCCGAGTCTGGCAGAGCAGGGAAACAATCATGTAAAAGTACCCACAATTCACAGGTAAAAACATGTAATCAGCACTCTGCTTTGATGGATGACAAGGTGAAGGTCATGGAGGTCAAAGAGGTCTGACATTTTACTGACAGATGGACCTGAAGATTTGTTTGCTCATCAGACTGGATGCGGAGAACCAATCAGCTGTTCCAGACCTTTGACATCCTGTGATTTACAGATGCTGGATAAATATTTGGCCGCGTTGCAACGAGAGGAACTGTCAGTCAAGGCCACTGCCCTTGCAGAAGAGTAACAAACACATGCACGCGCGCACAGTGTGTGGCACTGACAGCTAATTTAAGCACCCATTTAAAAAGGACCTCTGTTGTTTGTTAGCGTTGATCTTTGTGCTGTGACTTTTTGCTCCGACATCCGAATGTGACTTCCTTTCACGTGACTCTATCTATTTGCTATTCTACGAGCTGGAGAGCTACACAAGAATTTGTGTCTCTCTGTTACGGTCAATAATACTGGTTTTTGATCATTTACACACCTACTATACTAACACTTAATATTAAGAGTGATATAGTATTAAGTGTCATACCAAATGTCATCTGCAAACTAAAAGAAACTAAATAAACCGAGGATTTACTGTGAACACAATCTGGTTTATTTCTTTTGTTTTAAATGAACTGCTCAAGTTAACAAAAATAGCATTAAATGGAATAAATATCAAACAAATACTCAAATAATGATGCTAACAAATACGACTGCAACAAGGTAACAAAACGGTTTATAAAGAAAATATGACATAGAATAATTAGATCTGAAAACTATGAAAAAAAAGTGCTAAAGCTTTGGTGAAAATGGGAAAAAATATAAATAAAGTACAATCAGCAATACAAACATTTGGCTTTCATGTAGCTTAGAAGCTGTGTGAGTCATTTATAACATCATTATAATAAATGTGATGGCTGACTTTGTGGTTTATACTTATTACTGCCAGTCCACCTCCATTTGAGCTTGGAAAAAGTCCGCTCTGCAGATGCTGTTAACATAATATTGTGTTTTTGTACACGGAAATATATGATATTTGAATCATCATCACTCCCACATATAAAAAATGATCACTTTGATTATTTTTGAATCTCTATTGGGGGCGCCGAGAGGCCAGGGGGCCCTAAGAAGGTGCTTAGTTCGTTTATGCCTTGGGCCGGCTCTGCATGAGGTGCTAATGTTAGCTGATTTCCTGCGTGGCTACTTAGCGTATAAACAGGTGAGGTCCCTGCAAACTACACGCATAATGTGTGGACATGTTTCTGTTTGCAGACTTACAGAATGCACTTTCAGAATTTAGCCATTGTAGGAATCAATAAAATATGACCACATGTTGGAGGTAATTTCCCATCTCCTCACAAACACCACAGTCCCACCCTCTCACACACGCCACACCCACACACACAAATGCACAAAAGCAGCCCCAACCCCCTCCTCTATAAAAACTGTACACACCTGACACGATGAACTATGTGGAAGAGGAAACAAGAAGTGGCGTTCTGCTCGTTGTTGGGTTCAATTTATGACATCGTAATACACGGCGAGAAGTGAGACAAGCAGCTGATTGTCAATAAGAGATCAAAGCAGCTTCCAAACATTCACACGGCTCTGTGCAGTGCTACGATGTGGCGGCGGCGGATCTGCATTTCCTGTCAGGTTATTCAAATCGGTGTGAGATTTGACTGGACTACAATAGGCTGTGTATATACGTTTGTGTCTCTCCACAGTCGGAGAGGCAAAAACACATCCCTGTGCTTCAAGGTCGGTTTGCTCGTGCGGCTGGAATCATAATCGGCATCATGGGACACGGAGGGGGACTAAAGTAAGAAACGCACAATTGTTTGTAATTTATGCTGCGCTTGTTGTTCTGACTTCACTCTGTGTGATTACTGCTTGCACACACACACACATACACACACACATACACATACACACACACAGAGCATGAAAGTTTTATCAGTCAGATGGAAACTGGGTCACTAACAGAAATCAACACAAAAAACACTTTTTTTTCTAGCCATAAACAACCCTCCTATTGGACATGCACACGCACGCAAACACACACACACACGTAGAAGAAAAGAAACATGCTTGTAACACTTCTTTCATGTCAGCTGTTGTCAATGTGTCAAGCAGCTGTGACTGTATGTATGTGTTTGTGTGTGTACCCAGTAATCTTGTGTATTTTGTGAGCCATTTTTGAGTGTGTCTGAGCAATGCTCACGTGTCTGATTTAGTGTGCTGGGGCCCATTTACATGTTTCACAGACACACAGACGGCATGGAAATATCAAAGAAACAATGCAAATGTTTTGGTGTTGGTTTTTCTCAGTACGCCTTGCCCACACCCAGCATCACCTCTGTCTCTCTCTGTCTCACACACACACACACACACACACATACAGACACTCACACACTCTCGCACACACAGCTCTGTAAGAGAGATCTTTGACTTTTCTCTGCCTGAAGGTTTCAGAGGATGTATGGTAAACAGGAAGTGGCTGCAGCAGAGGCAGGGTGCAGACGGGAGTGATGGACTCTGGATTGAATTAGATGCTCCACAAAACCAGAGCAGTCCTGATTATCCAGCTCAGATCCATTAACCCCCCCACCCACCCATCAATCACCCCCACACGCTCAGAAATAGCGGACAGAACTGGCTTCAGCAGTAGAGAAGCTCCAACTAATGTTTGACTTCCCCTAGCCAACATGGCAGCGTGACGTCAGACCAAAACGCCAAGAGCACTCGAACACAAACAAACGCTGCACCAGCTGAGAGATAGGAGAATACTCATGTTCCTGCAGCTTAATGTTTTTAGACCAGTAGAGGGCAGTGGTTCTGAGATCCACCATGGTGTGATGACATCCCGCTCACAGACATATATACATAGGCGCCGCATTGAGCGCTGAATCATATGTCAACACCATGTCCTAACCAGATGTCATGGGATTGCCTTTCACAGACTGAAAAAACATTTTTGATTGTATTTGGCCAGTATAACATAATTTTACATTATATATATATACACACACACACACACATATATATATACACATATATATATATACACACACACATATATATATATATATATATATATATGTTCATCACTGAATATCAGAATTATGAATCCAAAATCAGCTAAATGTAAACATTCCAGCACGTTATTCAGCAAATCCACCTGTCACATCTACCATTTACGATCTGGTTATTATAAACACAGCTGTTTAATATTAATATCTAAATATTTATCATCACAATAACAGTGTTACATACATTGGTAGCTGGAAAAGTAAAAGTAAAAACATAACAAATACATATGTTGGCATGGTGCTTAGCTATGTCCTAAACATATAAGGAGTAAACATTTATAATCATCACATTAAAAGTTTTACAATGTTTTTTTGATGGCTATTTGTTTCCCAAATCTATTAGTGCGTGTGAATGGGTGAATAAAAGGCATGAACTTAAATCACTTTGTAGAAAGGCGCTTTATGAAGTACGGTCCATTTCCTTGCATTAGTTTATGGGGTAGATCGGCGTCCAAAATGGCAAACACACTGACGTATCGCAGCAACGGGCCAACCCGCTCAATGACGCGTCTATGTACATATGTCTATGATCATGCTGACATGACGCTGGCCAGGTTTCCACATGCGCTCACTGGCTGCGTCCCAATTCAGGGTCTGACTCTGCATGCTCGGGAGGCTGCATCTGAGGGATGGGTGACATCACAGCGCTGCGTAGAGGCCGTCCCGTTTCACTAGCAAGAACACTCCTTCAAATGCGGCTGGAGAAGCAGCCTTCCTCCGTTCCCTTTAGAAGAAAGCATGGATGTATCCTTCACAGCCTCATAATCCCCAGGATTCTTTGCGCACCTCCGAAAGAGGCTTTTTCTTTTGGTTGAATGAAAAAATACGCAACCATGAACTTTTTATTCTTTGATAATTCCTTTTAAAAAGCAAATTAATTTTACGGCTATTTCAATAATAATAATAATGATAATAATAATAATAATAATAATAATAATAATAATAATAATGATAATAATAATAATAATAATAATAATAATAATTGTTATTAACTGTAATAATACATCTTGGAGCCTTTCAAAACATACATGACGCCACATATAATTTAAAAAAAAAATCTACAATGGATAAAAAGAAACCAAATTAAAGCAAACTATTTTCTTGTGTTTATACATTTCAGTGCGACTTTCTTCAGAGGCAGATTCATGTCTGAACATATTCTTGACAATTTCAGCTTCATCAGACTCAGCGTTTCCTATGACTAAATTTGTATTAGTATTTTTTCATCTGTTCTCTCATCCTCTTCTTGGTAGTTTAAAAATGAAATAAATTGTTCTCCGCTGTGTGCTCCTCATATTTGTGATTTACAGTGCGCTGTTTTATTGGTTTCAAAACTGAATTATCAGTGAACGAACAGTTCATGGGCCGATCATTATGGGCTCATTATGATCCTGCTGCAGTTTGGTTCGTAACTCTCGACCGTCCCAATTCACAGCAACCGATGTAACCTGTCGAGGCTACTCTTAAACCTGCGTCCTGCGCAGACTGTGTGGGATATGTCCTTCCTAGAATGCAGACCTGGAATTGGGACACAGCTACTGCGTTAACTAGCTGTTTGGTGTGAATCAACTGAACACACCCACAAAGACACCATGTGATCGTATGTAACCGGTGTAGTCCTCACTGCATTTGAAAGAGGGTTACTCAGGGTTACTGTTGTCTCAAGGTGTCTTTATTGATTCTCCAAAGAAACTCAAAATAAAAACCCACTCACCTCTCACACAGAAAGCAACAAAAGAGAGTAAAAATAGATAAGGCAAAGTCCTTTATACAGAAACCCCTAAACCCCTCCCCCCAAAAGTGACATAGGCAAAGAAAAACAAGTTAAAGTAGTATAAGGTAAGTATAAGTAAGTATAAGGTAAGAAAATAAAAATATAATTTTGTTTGAATATATACGCGCACGCACACAGGAGGTTCGATGCAACAGCTTCCTTACACACACACACACACACACACACACAAACAAACACACGCTCATGAGCCTGTCTAAGGAAGCTTGCACCGACTATGGAGACTGGCTTACACTGGCATAAAAAAAGAAAGCTACGAGCTAGAGTTCAGCTCTGTGCCATGAATATATGGCGGAGAGCAACAGTCCTAATTGTGGCTCTACTTCAGAAGAGTTGCCAGTGGAATGGCACGCTGGGCGGCGTGTTCGAATGGCAACACCAAATATGACTCAAAACCGAAAGATGCAATGTTTGACGGGCCAGCAAGTTCATCAATTTTAAAGATCACCTTCCAAGCCAAATTCATTTTCTAAAGGTATGTGTCCCAGTCGCATCAGTATGAGGTCCAAAAATGAGAACAATTCTGTCACCTCATTTACTTGCTTTCTCCATTTTTTGCTCATTGTGTGCTGAAACGAGCGGATCTGAGCTTTGGAAACTTGTGAGGTGGAAGTCTCTGTCTACCCCCCCGGCTGGAGGGGAGGCTGCTGTCCACCAGCCCCCCATGTAAGATGAGCCTCACTATTAGCTGGAGCTAGCATTAACTAAATGGTAGTAACTGAAACAACAAATATGGACAAAATAAGAGATTTCGAAAAAAATAAACCAACCATTCTGAAACGGAGCGTGGAGTGGGAGTGGCCATTGACATTTAAAGGTACAGGCACAGAAACAGCCTGTTCTCAGGAGAGACCTCTCGGGAGGTCACGACCATGCTTCAAACGCATCCCAAATGTTTGACTCACCAGCTTTGTGTCAGACGTGTGCGGGTGGCGACATCACTGTGGGCGGAGTCCTGCAGGAGAGAACAAACACCAGTGGTCACATGACTCTCACTCTCCAATCACAAATCAGCGGCTCATTGTGTGCCGTTAGTCAATTATTTCCCTGATGGAACTGTCAAAATGCAAACTGGCTTTAAATTGGACACACAGGCCGAAACTGAAACAACATGACTTTTCACTTTTCATTCCGACAGTTCTAAAGGCAAACACCTGCACAGCCACGAGGGGCACTGCACTGAGTTTAGTATATCGCTAAGCTGTTACGTGTTGGCTGGATGCTGACCTCATCATCATAAGGTCCAGACCACAGACTGCATATAAAGATGGACGGAGCCAGAAGTGACATCACCCATTGGTTTGCAACCAGCCGTTTTGAAGCCAGTTTATGGACGCAGCCATCATTTTTCCTTTTTTCAAACCTGATTTCCATGTGTGGGTGGAGCTTGGAGGGACGAGTGGAGCATGCAGCTCCTCAGTCAATGGCGCTAACAAGCTAGCGGAGGCTGGTTAGTGGTTCTGCTACTACCGAGCAGCAAGCCGAGTGAGTCGGTGCCGGTGGTTTTTAATATTGAAAAATGTGAGAACAAACCAATCACATACACCAAAACTTGTATTTCTACAATGCACAAAGAAACTTCAACATCAGAGGTTCAAATGTTGATGATCTCAGCTCTTGTATCAGTGGAGTCCTCATCTCACTGGTGTTTCCTCTCAGCCTCATACAAAAGAGGACACAGTCACATCATCATCTTCCACAGCTGCAAGCCTCACACACACACACACACACCAGCATTCATTTGTTTTAAGGACATTTTTCTAACTAATTCAGATGTGAGCCGTGTCGTGTCACTGACTGCAGTGTCACAGCTGGTATCTGCGGTTAACTAACACTTGGCTCAGTCCCCTTCAAATAATCACTTTTTTCTGCTGTTACCAAACGTACCAGCTCTTTATTATCAATCACCATGGTTAAAACACACGGTCAGAATCACAGCGCATAAACGCTAACATGGTAGATATCCTCCGTATCTCTGCACCATGCTGCCATTAGCATCAGAGCTAACTAGTGGCTAATCATTGAGCTTCTCGCTGACAGGCTCCGTGTGGGGAGCTCAGACCTCCCGGGTTGGGGCTAAAGAGACATGAAAACAGTCACTCACTGATAATTTGAGATTGGGACTCTGAATGTTTGGTCCGTTTTCACAGCGGGGCAGAGGAGAGCAGAGCTGCTGCTGACCCCTGGAACACACAGTCACAGTCGCTCTAGTTTATGTAGAGTTTAAAACTAAAGTCCCGGCCACATTGTTCACAGCAATTGTATCTATGAAATAAGACTAGGATGTGTTCTGTGTGTCAGGCTGTAAACATGTTTAATCCTACTCCAAGATCGGACATTTTAACACAGGGGCCGTCGGAGGTTGCTCTCTTCCGGAGCCGGGCCAACTGGGACTGGTGGTACTGCAACGTTTTGGTCCTTCCAGATTGGCTTCACTCGCCAGACCCGGAAGGTTGCCGCTTGGTCCAGAAACACACACACACACACACACACACGGAGAGAGAGAGGGAAAGACACAGAGAGAGGAAACGCTGAAACCATAGAAAGGATCAATAATTACAGAGAAAAAGAGAATCCTGTGATGCTTCCAAGCAGGAAATCCCAGGCACCGTAAGCTCCACCTACACTGTTCAAGCCTCCCTCTATGTGTAAAGATGCTACATCAATCTATTAAGATAGAGAAGCGAGGTTGATTGATGATGCAAAGCGTCACCAAATCATGCGTCTCATGGCCTTCGCTTCTGTTAAAATAATGGTGAAGAAATATGACATTGTTGGTAGCCGAGTCTAAGACAGCATTGTTGTACAAACGACGGTGTTTTCCCTCATATAATTATTTAAGCAAGAACGAAGCACTGATTCCACGCACATTGTGTTTGCTCCGCCCCTGCCCTCCCCCTCAAGCTGCTGCTGTTTTTTTGTTTACCCTGAACACCTCTGAGCAAGAAAACATCTGCAAACAAACAAAGAAATAAGTAATTTGTGTGGTTTTCTGGGTCACAGACTGAGGCTCCTAATGAGGGAAAGACCACAGAGGCACCACCAGAAGAAGAGACTCTTAATGAGGCCAGTAGCAGTTTGAACACTGCTGTGTTTGGATCCTTGAAACAGAAACGGATTATGGTTTGGAATTCAAGGTCTCTGCTGTGTCTGATCTCGGGAAATCATCCAGATAATGAGCATAATTACTTGCCAGTTTCAAGGTCATCAACGCGGGAAAAGATGAGCAATCGCAGGGATCAGCTTCAATCAAAGGAATACAAGTGATCAGCTGCAGTCAGAGAGAGGCAGATCTATTTAGCGTACGTTTGGACGCTCTCTTTTCCAAAGCCACAACTCCCCAATGCTGAGGGGGGCTGGGAGAGCTTCAGACTTCAGCCATCGATCATTAGGGCTGTGAAGATTTGAGGAAGGCTCAGGTTGAACTGATGAGTTGACAACCTTCATCAAAGAGCCGCAAACACGGTTCATCATCGGATTCATGGCAGGAAGTGACTCAGCAACTACTTTAATCATTCTCTGTCTGTCTGTCTCTCTCTGTCTTACACTCTCTCACACTAACTCTTGTGTCTCCTTCAGTCCTTCATAAGATCATCATGTGAGGTAAAAGGTCACCACAGTCTGATGGTGATCTAAGAGGTGGAGCCTCATAACCCCCCATCCCCACCACCCACCCCCACCCGGTGTCCGATTACTTCCATCATGCACCGCTCTTCTCCCTCCCTGTCTCCATACAGTAACGATTAGGAGAACCTGAGACCCCCCAGAGAGGAGGAAAGGAGAGAAGTATGGCTAGATCAATAGCTTTTAACGGGAAGTTGCTCTGAGTTCAGGTTATAGATCAATAACACACACAGACACACACACACACACACACACACACACACACACACACACACACACACACACACACACACACAGCCAGGTTCTGTATGCATTACTTTGGTCCAACCTTTGAAGCTTCTGAAGCATTCACAGCAAACCACTAAGGCTTGGGGGGGGGGTATCAGATTTAATGTGCCTGCAGGAAAATCTGCTGCAAAGATCCCAAAAAGGAAAACGGAAATTAAAAAGAGCAAGAGACGGAGAGCGAGATGAAAGTGGATTCAAACAGCTAACAGGAAACAGGAAGTGTCAATTAAATGTATGCGCACGGACGGATGGACGCAAACACACACGCCGAGAACATGAAAGTCTTACAAATGATGGCTCTGCCCTCGCTCAGCACTGATTGGACAAACCTTCATGCTCCAATTTCTGTCAATCACAAAGACACACCCCTCCTGCACGACAAGCTCCTGCCCAATTTTGATGAAGTCACGTTGCCTGCAGTTTAAAGGGGCAGTTTGGATTTTTTGACATGAAGTTGTATGAGCTCCTCACCATCAGTGTCGTTCATCAGCAGTGCCTTTCCCCCCACTGCGTCCTGTGAGCGGAATTCTGGCCTGGTTTTGGTGTTGCAGAAAGCAGTGAATTTTGGGCTGCAAAAAAGTCTGACCCAATCACCCAGTACTATTTTCCCTCCCTCTGTATCACCGCACACACCATCATCAGCTGTTTCACAGCGTTTACATGCTCGGATACCGCTGCGACGCATCTTCTCTCACGTCACAGTGGTCTCCTTCCGCCTCCTTCCTCCTTCAGCTGATGGAAAGGTGCGCGCAGTGATACGAAGGGAAGGAAACAGTCCTGGGTGATTGTGAGGTTGGACTTTTTTGCAGCCAAGAATTCCTGATGCAAATGAATTACTCTTTTGAACACAGTTTTTTGGAGCAAAACACTTTATCCGTCTGTCCCCAGCAACTAGAAGGAACTACTTTCTGCAACACTGAAACCTGGCCAGAACTCTGCTCATGGGACGCAGTGGGGGAAAAGTCACTGCTGATAAACGACAATGATGGTGAGGATCTCATACAACTTAAAGTAAAAAAAAATCTGAACTATCCCTTTAAATGCTGCTGCTCCACTGGTCGAACAAGATCATCTGATGTCGATCCTGCCTCTGCACATTCACTAACGAGGCAGCTGTTTGATGAGGATAGCTGCAGCCCTCAGACGGAGATGTGGCACGGTCGTTGCTGCAGATGTGACATCATGCGTCAGTGTTGGTGACTCATCAGTTGTAATCCAAATCTACAAACAGCTGCTGACTTGTGATTGAGAGTCTCATTAGTTCTTCTTCGGCCTCAGAAAAGGCAACACAGCCTTTGACATCTGATATCTGCAGAGAACCAGACCAGAGCTGATCAGACAACTGAAGTTGATGAATGTCAATGTTTCCTGCTATTCACTGCAGCCACTTGACTTCCTGTCTGACCTGCAGGTGGGTTCTGAGATGTTTCACCTCATGGATTTTGTGAATTTGATGAGCAGTATCAGCTGAATTGTGTGGGCTCTCAGATTGAGATCTGAGAGGTGAGCCCCGACATAACCTGCTGAATATTTCAGGAGCATAAAAGGAGGAGGCAACGAGGCTATGTGAAAACAAGGGGAGGAGGCAAAGGATGCTGGCTGTTTGTGTGATTCTGCTGCTTCAGAACCACAAAGAAAATAACAGCGGGAAGCAGAAGAAACAAAACACACTGGTGCTGCCAAGACCATAGTTGCCATGTTTTAGGCACAAACAGCAATGCCCTGCACGCACGCACGCACAGTGGTGGAGTTATTCTTCCAACTGCAGCACGGCACACAACCAAACCAGTGTGCTTGGGATGTGCCAGAGGGGGCGCTGCTGAGTGTGTGTGTCGGCTGACGGCTCACTGAAAAAACAAACAAACAAACAGCCTAGTTACAGAGATCATACAGCTGTTAGCCGGTAGCATCCCTGCGGTCTGTCAGCTGGTTCCTGTGTGTGTGTGTGTGTGTGTGTGTGTGTGTGTGTGTGTGTGTGTGTGTGTGTGTGCGCGCGCGCGCTCGTAAAACTGGGTCACGATAATCAATTTCCCACCACACAAACATCGTCCAACCTAATAATAGAACAAGAGTTTTAGAATAATAAGATGCTGAGGGAGACAGACAGAAAGTCAGTCTCTGTCTGTCTCTCTGGAGCACATTACCAGATTAAAGAGACGAAGAAACGAAGCCCCTCCAGCGACCCCCTGCCCATCCCTCCCTCTGAGCGCTCACACAGATTTAGCTTCTTTAAAAAAACATTTCTAAACTTATCATTCATTCCTAGCTTCCTCCTCTCTTCCTTCATCACTCTATTCCATCCCTCTTCATCAGTTTCCATTCCTGCTCTCCTACTGGCTTCTGTAACCCTGCGTATCAGTTTCCGTGTTTCCTTGATACAGATGAACTTTGACCCTGAGAGGGGAGGAGAACAGGAGGAAGAGTGCAATGACTCAGCAAAGAAATGAAGATGATAAATTGATGAGAAAGAGAGGCAAAGCTGCAGCATTGATGAAGACGAGAACAGAGCTTTACTTCCTACTCATCACTTGCTTGATCCCTAATCGACTGCCTTCAATTACCAATTGATCGATCAGTCAGTCCACTCTTTGGCCAATTGGTTTCCTTCCTCCTCCTTCCTTTACTCGCACAGATGAGCACACATGAAATGTGACAGTTCCATCACCTCAGTGACATCACACGCACGCGCACACGCAAACACACACACACACAGACCACACACACACACACACAGAACATTGCAGCACTCTAGAGAAGCTTTAATTAAAAGTCTAAAT
>CAESWR010001095.1:177415-192890 GCA_903171835.1 Mullus surmuletus | reverse complement strand
TCCATCACTTTAGGCTGCACTCACATTAATAACATGTTTTAGGCCCTGTTTCTCATCATATTACTCTGTGCTTATGATGTGCATAATACTGATTGCAGAGTTGTAATGAAGTACATAATGCTGCTTGCTGAGTTTAAGTGAAAGTAGTCTTGCAGCAGTGAGTCCTCGCCCCGAACACTCAGTCAAGGGCCCATTAGTTAACCTGTGGCAGACTCCATTCTGCTGCAGAAAATATATAACCTTTCATTGACCTTGTTTGATTATATCGCTGCTCGCCATTCCTCTTTTGTATGCCCAAGAAAGAAACCACCGCAGTCAGGTTACTTACCCTGCTATCAGTCTCTGAATTGATCATTAGCATCGAGTGAAAGAGAGGATTTTACCGAGGAATCCCATCAAAACTGACCGATTTTCAACACATACCTCAATAAAGCACACCAAATGTTGTTGTTTTTTTAATTACCCCATGGCAAATCACAAAGAGGTACCAATAGTAATATTATATATCAATAATAAAGAGTGAATAGGAAGTGGCAATCTTTGTATTTTCTTTTCTCCATTACATTAAATATTCTGTTTTCTGGTTATAATTGTCTTGACCTTGCTTAATCTGTCTTGTTTCACCAAATGTCTCAGGTTTAATTAATCTAAATCTTTTCCAGGGTCTTCAATAAATGCTATTTGAAGGCAAAGAACAAGGTCATTTGAAGAAAAAATAAAAAAAACTTTACTTACAACCAATTCATCTATTAAAAGCAAATCACAATCGAAGGACAACTGTTGAGTTCTCATCTTATTTTAATCTGGCAGGTAAAATAGCATGCTTGGACACACATATGCAAGACTCTACACGGCTGGCAATAATCCAGTAATCTAAATGATACAAGGTGGTGAGATGCTAAACATTCCCACCAACCCCTCCTCTGTGACACTTGCCAAACAGCGAGAAGTGAAAAAAAAAAAAAAACAGGATAAAAGACGAGCTGGTGATATCACCTTCCCCGTTAAGTCATCAATGGCACATTTCAGAGGACGACAAAAGAGAAGCCTGGCAGTTCAGTTCAGCCCTTTGTGCTCATCGATGATAACCCGGAGAAAGAGTAAACTGGCCATTTTGATTCATCAAGTGCACATCTTTGTGCTGGGGGCTGATGCTGAGTGATACACTGGATTTGCATTCGCCTACTATTGAACAGTTGGACAATGTGGTGACATTTAGCATTGATTTGTGAAAGCTTGACTGCAATCTATTTTTTTTAATTATTTCTTATTTCTTCATTTGTTATTTATTGTTCAAAATGTGTTCTCTCGTGTATGCACTTAACCTGTACATGCTGCTGAGACACAGAATTTCCCATTGTGAAATTAATAAAGTACTACTACTACCGACATCGAATTATAGTCATATAAATGTCTGTGCACCTATTTATCTAAGGCGGTGAATATAAATACAGTTTAATATTTATCCACCTACCTAATCTAGAAGAGTCCACACGCTCCTCTGTCAGAACCTTACATGAAGGCCATAACCTTTTTCTGTCAGCATGAGCGACCGCTGCAATTTTGGCCACAAGTTGCAAACAGCAACTTTGCAAAAAAGGGTCACTCACTTACATTTTTGAACTCCCGGAGTAATGACCCACCACTGCAAACAGGCAGGATCCCAATGACAAATAAACACCGCTGTGTTTGCTGTGCAAGCTGAGCTGCTGTGATAATTCGCCGCTCTCAGTGTGTTATCTAAACAGGTAACAGGATATGCATACATTACACATCCACAACTCTCATGTGGCTGATGTGGTCGACGCCGTGTGATCACAGTGTGATCACAGTGGGGGAGAGTTTTTACCCACGTAGTCTTGTATTTCTATCTTTTATTTTCCTCGAGAAAAATCAGAGGTCAATCACAGGAGTCAGTGGTTGGTATGCTCTGAGATAATGCATCAGAACAATGCACACTGAATATGTATATGCTTGCTTGATATCGAGAGACATTAAACTGATAGGTCTGGTTTTATTATGAGGCCTCAAAGAGTAAATAATAAGAGAATAAGGATATAGGTTCCTTCTAAGATGAATTTTGAGAAACTTGAGATTTAAGGCTGCCATCTGCATATTGTAACCTGATGTAACCTGCATTGAGGAGCCTGCAGCCATGATAGTGATTTAAAGCTGTGGATATTTTCACTGTTTGTGTCACTGTATTTTCTTTTCTTTTCTTTTCTTTTTTTCGGGTGAAAAACTACCAAAAAGTAATCTGGTATATTTTATCACAATAATGCTTCTTTGGAAATATGATGCAACATTTTCCCTCAGCCATTGCATCAACTTCAGAGTAAAGCTTTGTTGCATGCCTTTTTTATTTTGGCACCTCGCTGACAACACACTGCTGAGGGCAGAGGACTTCTTCAGTAGGTAGACTGCTGGAACCATTTTTTTGAATAGTCTGTGTTAAAGGAATGACAAGTAAACTGTTTGATGTGGAAAAGAGTGTTAAATATTAAGTAACCAGGAGCAGCTGCTGCTCATTTCAAGATTTTCTCGTCATGTCGCCTTTGATAGATTGGTAGTCATGTGACCTATAATCTAGTCCCTTGTAGCCAAAAATACAGATAATGCTGGTCATTGTGGAGACTTTGTGCATATTCCATCACCTCTCCAAAAAGCAAAAAACAAAGATTTTGGCATTGTAATTTACACATACCAAAACAGCATTTCAGTCACTATAAACTGTCTATCTACTAGTGGTGGTGTTTAAATAAGGACGATCACTCCCACTGCCTAGCTGTCAGATAAAAGTGCTCAATACAGACTTGTGTTTTATGTCTGGGCACATGAATGTCATTTGTGAGGTGAAACAGCCAAAGAGTGTTGCAAACTGAGCATAGTGAGCTCAATGCTCAAATAAGAGCATCTATGACAGATGCAAATAAAAGATTTTTGACTAAAGTGATCCTGACGGAAATGCTGTTTTTTGCAGTGATGCCTGGAGGATCAGATGAAATCAATTTTGGAGCTGCTTGTGGTGAAAAAATACATGTTTTACTCTTTAATATAAAGGTCTTTGTGATCTGCACCATAATGTTGTTAGGCTGCTAAAATGGTTAAAACAAGTCCTAGCACTTTTAGCTAACTGGCTTTGTAAAGATATGTAGATATATGATTTGTATGGAAGAGAAGAGGGAGACCACCACTGGTTTGATCTACCGAGCTCATTATATGTGCCACTGACCTGAAAGTAAATTAATCTGCATAATAACTATTCTGATGACTCCTGAATTAAATGTATTTCAGAGTGTGGAGTATTTTCTATTGTGAGTCTGTTAGGAATGTGGAAATGAAAGATTGTATTCACCCCATGAAGGACAGACAAGATTCTTAATCTCTAAAACCACAGAAATTCTTCTGTTATTGTGAGGGAATAAGCATTTTAGTCAACCTCTTGATACATTTTCCGACATGTGTGACAGTTATCTGTATACCTCTATATGTTCGACAATGTTTGATTCCATTCTCATAAATCACACCACACTGACTTTTCTTCCATCCTTACTTCTGCCGTGCCACTCGTCACTGATGGGGCGATGACAGCAGGGAAGATTGTTTTTTTGACCAACACATCAATCAGATCACGACACTGTTCAAGCGCGCACATTAACAAACACACACACGTTTGGACGATGTTAATATGAAATATCATTCTCGCTTAGCTTGCGTTATCTGATATTATTGCCTGACACTGTGATGAGGTGATTTTAGATTTAATTCCGTGTTGGTTGTGCAATAAGTCTCCCTATTCCTTTACCTTCATTATTGACTGCTGTGTTCAGATCTCCCAGATTTCTATCTTGTTTTTGTCAGGATCCGGCCTCGTCTGGACTGGGCTCTGTTATTCCTGGACTGTGTTTATCATCTACCTATAGTGCAATCTGACTAGTCAAAGTTCTTGCTGAGATTTTGATTCTTTTTTTTTGTAATGGAATTTTTTTTTACATTTCCTTTATTGTTTTTTTTGTTCATGTTTTTCCCTGTCCAGGCCTCTGGTTTTATGAACTCTTTCATTGGACCTTTGCTCACTCTTCAAACCTGGCAAGTTTTGTCCCTTGAACCTTCTTAGTCAGTGTTTATCTCTGCAACTGCATTTGGAATTAAACTGATCTGCATAGTGACAAAATAATCTGTTTGATATAAAGTCAGTGGCTCAGCAATTTGGGATGTCAACCATGAATGTCTGTGCAACATTTCTATTCAAGCCATCAATAAAGGAAGAAAAATAAATCACTGTTGCAGTTGAAAATATTGCTGATTATGATTTTCCTCAAATCAACACATATGTGTTTATAATCCATATGGTTACGAACCCCATATATGTCATTTGAAAGTAGTTCCTGTGTCCCGCCACTAGGCGGCGTATCAGCCGCATTCATTTTGATTATTGATTAGCGCGCTTTGAGCACGCACTGCTCACGCACTGCTCACGCGCCATACACTAATCCCAGAGCAAGACAGCCACTGAGTGAGTTGCCGGATCAAGGTATGGAAAGTGGTGAAAAACTGTGTTTGAAACTGTGAATGTGTTTCTACACCATCTGTGTAGACTGGTTTTTATTTCTACCGGATCAGGGATTCATCAGTTCAGATCAGATCAGATCAATTCTGAACCTGCCGGCTCAGTGGCGAGCCAGGCGATTCGACAGACAGGAGAACAGGATCCACTCCGAAGACAGACTTCCACTTTCTGCACTCTGATACAGATAAGATTGTTCACCACAAAATCTAAGTAGTAGATAGACGCACATACACCAAATACAGAACTGAACTTTATTTTTCTGGTAAAGAAGAAAACGGTTTTCTATTCCAAGCACTGCAAAATAATACTGTTGTGGATGCAATAAATGTTTGTTGTTCAACTTCTGCATCGAGTCCAGCTTTCTGAACCTAGAGGATGTGGTTTTCTTTCTAACATTGAGGTTAAAGGTGCTACATGCTTATTTGCATTCTTAGAGTAATATACACCAGGGTGTAATATTATAAACGTAGATTGTAAAAGCATTACAAATATCCCCGCTTGTAGAGATTATTACACAATTTACCCCCCATCCTGAAAAAACTTGTTTCTACTGAGGCATCTAACAAAATGTAGTTCATATGTAAGAGCCTGTGAACTGCAGAACATCAGAGGGAGCAGGCATATGGCTGAGATCAAAACCTCGCCTCCACTGAAAAGAAAATTCTGCTAATTAAACGCTTCCCGATTAATTCAGGGACTCTAATTAGACGGAAATTTATTCCACATCAATATTTCACCATGTCAGCAGAAATGCTGCCAGAGCCACGAGAGAAGGGACGATACAGCTTTTTTATTTTATATTTTTTGCCTAGGCCCAAACCGTCATCTCTGTATTCACATTGTATGTTGGTGCACGGCACACACACACACTCACACGTCCTACTTATTTAATCATTTGCCTTTCATGTTCTCCCCTGTGGCTGATTTTGAGGGATGGGGTGATGCAAGAGATGAAAGGTCAAAAGTTGTGGAAGAATTTAAAGTTTGCACTGTAAAACCTCATATAACAAGCTTCAACATCCTTAAACACATTATGATTTACGATGGAAGTTATCTGAAGTTTTTAGACCACAATATGATATAAGCGTACATTTGAAACATTTTTGCTCTTCCTCATAACTGGACATATATTACATTGGAAGGCATCCCCCCCAGCTGGATGAGGATAATAAGACACAGCCAGGTGGAATATACATCAATAAGGCCATGACCATGAATATCATGTTGGATCTGTAATCCTTATGCTCACCCATTTACCTGCTACACATCAACATTGAGGACAAAATGTCCAGGTGTCATGATGAAGAGAGAATCAGTATGCCTGATCAGTAGTTGATAACCACCGTATTTATTTTTGTATCGCCCTATAAAGAAGCAATGTGAGCGAGTACCATATGAAAGGACCAGCCAATTAAATTGGGTTTTGAGGTCAAACATGGACGGAAATGGGGACAGGTGTTCCCAAGTAAAAAATGGTTTACCTTTGTAATGATGTCTCTCTAATGGGTGGAGACATTGCAAAATGTGACCAATTTAATGTTACAGTGGCTTTTATTCAGTGTCTCTTGATTTCGAGTGTCAAGAAGATTAATCAAAGTAGGTCTCTTCTTTATTTTGCGGCACATATGTTATGCCACAGAGATGAGTAAATTGTAGTGCTATGAAATTAATATGACCAACAGGCCTTACAGGGATACTTGAAGTGCTAAAAATTCCCATTTCATACGAACAGATTATGCATTGGTTTAAGATGGGAGTGATGTAGGCTGAAAAAACCTGATGTCTGGTTCCCTTGAGCTAAATGTAAAGCCTCCATCTCTGTGAACAACAAAGTGCTGTACGTCAAACTGAAGGTGAGGAGAGAGCTGATATTGCAGACATTATACTGAGGGGGTATGAGGAACTAGAAAAAAAGTGTAGCATATAAAAAGGCAACTTAAAAAATTGAGGTATCCCTTAAAGGGCAACGTAGGCTTTTGTTCCAGCCTGTGATTAAGGACGAGTTCAATCACTATGCCTTGAAACTATCCCCATCCACAAACATTAACCCTGAATCACTATAAGAGCTCCCACAGCTCTTCATCAGCAAGAACAGCGTAACAAATTAGAGCTGCATAAATGCACTTAAAAAAAAAAAACTATTTTCCCTGTAGTTGTCAGCTGTACAATCTGAAAAATCATATCAATGGTGCTTCTTCTATCCCCTTTTGAAATATTCTATGTATTCTTATTGTGGAAAATATGGTGTTTTTCAAGAGAGATTAGGTTACCTAATTTTAGACACTGAAATGTCATCACCGCACATTCATTCATGTAACAGGGATTTCAGAGCAGCGTGGCAACCAAACTCTCAACATCCCTGCTTATATTCTCCTCTAGACTTGGACAACATGGTTCCTGACTTCAGATAAATATACTTCAACTCTCCTGACCCTTTCCCTTTTGTTTGTGTTGAACAGACTAGACTTATAATGCATTAGTGTGTTATGCAGCAGGTAACCTCAGTGGGCCTTTTTCTTTGGCCTAACAAATTGAAGTTACAAACAAGAAAGCAGGAAGATGAAGAAGTGAGTGAGGTGGGAAGGAACAGAGGGGATAAACAAACAAGGGGTGATTGGGAGGAGTAAAAAAAGCAGGATTTCTTTCCTTGCTTTACAGGGGTTCTGTTATTATCAAGCACCAACCGTACATCTGCAGCATTATCAACACATTTGATGTTGGTCTGAGAACCATTTTAAACAAAGGAGATAATTAGCCAAGCCCTCAGGCAGCAGTGCATCCAAGTGGAAAGGCAGGTGTGCAGCACACAACCACTTTAGCTTCATTAGCAATGTAGCAGCAAGTGAGTCACTCTGAGAGGTTGTTTGCCTGAGACTTCTGTAGAGCACCAGAACGTCATTAATTTCTCAGACATAAATCAATAACAAAAGTGATCAAGTGATTGTGAAAGCGGAATGCATTTTTTTCTCATAAACAGACAGTCTTTCTGCCACTGTTTTTGAATGTCACTGTGTTGCAACAAAACTGCCATCTACACAGTTTGTTTACTTCTGAAAGTTGGGAAGAACATTTTGTGCTGTGAAAATTCAGAAACTTGGAGCTGGATTTTTATCTTAGAAACGGAGAAGGTGGTCTGGGTGATGCAGTGGTTATTACAGTTGACTTCCAACATCCCAGGTTCTCCCAGGTGAAGAGTTCATGGGTTCGACATCAAAGATGAGTATATACTCATACTATATACTATATACTATACATGTGATAGGCTGATGAGGGAACAGTTGGCACCTTGTGATTGGTGGGCTTGACATCTGGGAATCAGCTGATGTCTTTGTGTGACTATCAGGATCTTATACGTCCTTTTGACAGAGATAACGCAGGAGCCGCACATGTCAAAAGGCAAAGAACAGATGGATGGTTGGACGAATGGATGGAAAGCTTTGTCAAACAAAGGGTATCATTATGTAACTGATGCTCCACACCACAGGATGAGTCATCACACTTTCCTTTGTCTCTGAAGACAAGTTTGCATGCTTGCCTCCTAAACCAAGCCAAACGTGTCAGCTTGAGAGTGACAAATAGGCCATCCCCCTTTGCATCTCCGGCTGGTGGGCCAAGAGGACACATTGGATAGTGAAAGACATGGTATTCAACTGAATTTAATTCTGAGGATCATTTATAGTCTCACTTCATGGTGAGGGTGGCCTCCTTGGATAATATCACAAGGGTAAGTATGATGGCCCAGGGAGTGTCACCTAAACTAAATGTTTTTTCAATCAAGATGCATCGAAAAGAAATCCTTCTGGGAAAGAGAAGGACTTATGTGCAACTTCCAAGTCTACCCACCTCCCAAGCTGAACTTTCTTCCCAAGAACAACTCATTCATCAGTTGTCCAAATCAGGATTGGTGTCGCCTGGAAGGTCAAATCCTCTTGGATACGGTTTGGGTGTTCTGAGGGCTCAGGCAGCAAGCAGGAGAAGGTTGTTCAGACTGATTGCAAACAAAGGTGAGAGGTCTTGTAGTGCTTGTTCACCATCACCTTCCTCAGATCTCTGCTGGTCCACATCCCTTCTCTGTATTTGCATAGCCATAATATTGTTTACATCACCCCTTTTTTCATTTTTTCTAAACCTTATCTACTTTATTGTGACATGTCAAATTTTGCTGAAATGTAGTGAAATTGAATGGATAGACAGGCAGTGACACGATTACCAACAATATTTGTGCTTGGTTAATAATAATAAATGTGAATCCATTACATCACTATCAGGGAGTCACATGCATATGGGTTTGTTGTCTATTGCCCATTCTGTTTTCCAGCAGAGCCCCCAATAAACGATAAGCTTCCGATCTTGAAGTGAAACATGAATACATTTACTTCAAAGCAGCATTTACACAGCATTGATGTGAGTTACTCATACCTGTACATCTTCTATTTGTCATTATTATTCCAACTATATTTTCTTGAACTTTTGAATGGCTGGATGCTTTTCTCCTTTCAATATATCAGGTATCTGTCTTTCCCTTGGGCTCACCTCTTCCACTTGTTTTCCATTGTCAAACAATGCCCATTGCCCTTGACAACATTGGAGTAGGATTTAGGATCCAGCACTATTCAGTTGGATACAATACGTCAGTGTGGCCACATCTGGTAGCTGATTAAAGCTGACTGAGCTGCAGTGAAACAAGAGGCTTCTCTCCTTTAATCAGAGCACAGATTAGTGATCGACAGTGATCAAAAAAATATGTTTGTCGCCCCGTGCATTGCCACGTTCAGAGCATGTCACAAAATGGAAATAAGCAAAAGCACGAGCCATTATAAACATGGAAATAAGCAAAAGTACCAGCCATTATTTTTATGTACTGTATGTCTAAAACAGAAATCATTACGCTGTAATTTCTGTAATTAATAAAAATCTGTAATTTTGAAACAGATTAATTAATCATTCTGATTATAAATGCTAAATTATACATGCTCTTTCAGAATCTTTACGGACTCTCATAAAATGTTATGTTTTATCCAAATATTATTCATTATAGTTTTCAGATAAGGATGAACATCTTTATTTACTTTTTTGAGTTGATTATTTCCTGCATTTGAAGTGTCACTGAAATGTTGGTTATAGTGATACTACTGGCAGCAGACCAGCCTCCTTTTCTGTGCTCACAAACAAATTGGGGAAATCTCCACAGTTGGTAGAGGTCAGGGAAGCAGGGAAGCAGGCAACCATGCGAATGCAATGCTTTTCCAAAGCAAAAGGAGTGCTAGGGGGTTTGGGTGGGATCTGGGTCCCAACCAACCCCTGATGGATGTGCTGTAGTCTGTCAGCCTGTACAAATATTGCCTCTGTGTTCTTCGAGAGGGAAGGCCTTTTTGCTGAAAGCATAAATAAATCCACAAACACAGCTTACTAGCTCCGCTGCTTAACACTGTTTCTGGCTTGTGCAGCAGCAGAAACCCCACAAGGGCACGCACACACCTTGGTTTCATGAAGTGTTTGGCAACTGAGGAACACAAGGACGATGACAAAAGTTTGGCAATGTTGACACCACCAAAAAACATTTGAAAGCTGGATTAACTGTTGTAGCTATTTTCCATAGCATGGCACCGGCTCTTCTCTACCCACTTATTTTATGCATTTCCAGAAGAAGAAAATACCTGGCAGCGGGTAGCACTTTTTTGGGTATCTGCTCTAACCTGGTTTCAACAAGGTGATGTACAGCTCACTGATTGGTCAAAGACAATCAACACTACATTATTAAGTCATCAATGAATGGCGTGTGGACTACATATCCATAATCAAAAATATTAAATGTTATAATACAATTTTCTTCTTATTTTCAGGCTACAATATAATTCAGATTTCAAATTTCCCCTCGGTTCATCTTGGCAGGACCAATTTGAAAACTTGAACCGGCATAATAGGATAATTTGTAGAGCCACAATCTACTACTGCTGCATCTCCACAGCTGATTGTGATAACTGTGACAAGAATACATACAAAATCTATGCAGCAAATATGCTCAAGTGACAACACGGGCATTTCTTATAATGACATCACTTTGGTTGCATTTGGCGTGTAAGCACTGCTTTAGCTGACAGGCTGCATGAACAGCAGCTGTGGAGCCTTCATGGTTGAGAGATGTCACGTTGAGTACCAATGTCGGTAGAATCTACTAGAAAAGTACCAAGTTGTTTTAAATTACGTAAGATTTATCTACAACAATGGACGGTTTCTTTGGTAAGGCGGGCTAAGTCACTCATGTTTGGTTTAGTGGAGTTTTTGACTGCATTTCGCAAGTGGTGACTGGACCCAGAATCAATCAGTATAAATTTACATCCCCGCCCCACTGCTTTTTTCTGTACTTAAGCATGGAACGAAGCAATCATATTGCTCAAAAGATCCAGACTTGGGGGTCAAATTGAGCCAAGTGTCAAGTGTGAATGCACTCTAACAGTGTTTATTTGCGGCTTAGCGGTCTCACCTCAAAGTAATACATGAAAAAAGATTCCTCAGTGCTTCAAATGGTTGGGGAAAAAAAATAATAATCTGGAACTAACCGTAGAACTCAGGTATTCCTCCACAGGGGTACGCGACTTGTACCGTAACAGAAAACATCACACACAGTTGACTCGGATCAGACATGCCCTGCAGACGTGTGTTTTGAAGTGCAGGGCACGTCGTCCGACATTTCAAACTGTTTACAGGAAGAGTAAATACTGTGATTTTGATGTTAAAATACTCAGATAATGCTTATTTAAAAAATGTTTTGGAAGTGATGGCAGATACATCAACAAGTAATACAGGACCAATTGATTAAAACAGACAAAATTGAGTTTTGCATTTCATGGGGACTTTCAAAAAAGTGGACCATCTCATTTAAACAGCAGTTAAAGCTGCAGAGGATTATTCCTGCAGAGAAATGGTAAAATGCCTCAATTTTTCAGAAGCAATTGCGTATCTACAATGCCAGCGCACTACACTGCATTACACACAACTCAGAATTTTCTTTCTACCTAGTACTTGGAAAAAGTACATCAGAGCACCACTTTAATTCAGGGCACAAACTCAGAGACTTAAGAGAAAAAAAATCTAACCTAACAACACTGAGTCAGGTGTCTAACGTCACAGTGGTAGCACCTCTGCAGAATCTGTGGCGATTTCACATTACACATCATTGTTCTTCCACTTTTTCATTAAAATATGCCCAAAGGCAAAGTAATTTTCTAGCAATTTGCCACAAGAAAGAAAGTTTGTCTCGATGCGCCATGTCCAGTACCAGTACGCTTTGGAATTTCTCTAAAAGTCCCTCACTGATATTTAAAAAACACTGTAAATAACCTTTTTTTTTAATTAGTTATCCCAGGCAGCTTTAAAGTCTTATCAGTTTCGAGTGTTGCTGAATTTGGGGGGGATTTCTTACAAGAAATTAATTAATAAAATTAATAGAATAGTAACACGCGCAGGCCATTCAGGGTGGATGTCGGCTGGGAGAAGAGTTGGAAGAACACATTGAAAAGCCCAGGTGAACTTAGTGACAAGCCACCACTGTGTGGCCACACAGTAGGGTAGTGGGGGGTCATAGGGGCTACGTGCATCCAAGGATTCTGTAAAGGTATGAAAATGTGATGCAAAATCTTACTAAAAGTATCACAGATTTATGCAGAGGAATTCAGGAATTCATAGATAAGCAAATGCAATGTGGCCACTGCAGTTGCATGTTAGCACACCACCTACCCAGCCCATATAATGAGTAGTGTTGGTATGTTCAGGGTTATTTTAAGAAAGAAAATATATATTCATAATGTATTTCCTCATTGTTATGGAACCGAGTTCGGCCTTGCAGTCAGACCTGTAAGGCTGATAATTTGCTGCCATCTACTGCCTCAAGGTTGTAGTACATGAGCAGAATATTTGACCCGCAAGAGGTTGGATTCAATAAAATAAAAATACTTCAGTGAGCTGAAAAGCTTCAAAAAGTGATACCATGTTTGTCGTAATAGTCATATCCTCACCAAAAATGCAGGTCTTCTTAAAACAAACTGGCTAAACATTGTTCTCATCTTATGTTGTTGAGTCTATCTATCTGGTGTTTAAAGAAAAGCAGTAATTGGGGGTCTCTCATAAGTTAGAGAGTGGTGACTGCTACCTGCATGCACATACATAAAGGACTGCTGCCTCCTTGCAAACCGTTGTCTTCATTTTTCACTGTCTTCCTACAATCAGCCTGCCGACGCAACACTGGGTGTGAGGATTTAATGACATGACATGAATAACGCCCTCCCCTCCCCCACCAGAGCATCTCATAAAACACCATAAAACATTTCTTTCTTCCTTCATGGGCAGCAACTAAAAGTCCTAAAATATTCATTGCAAAACCTCCTGAAATGAAGTCAACTACTCTCACCACTTTTTCCTTGCAAATTGAGAAGTATTTATTGTGATTCCAATAGGTAGGCTATTTATATAATTACTATTTTCCTGCAGCACAGGGGTAGTCTGGGCATACCTGCCTACCAGGAAATGCAGGTTCAGTGAGCTACATTTCTTTTGTTCCTGATGGAACAGCACAGATCGCACACTTGCTCTCGTGGAGGGAGACTATGAAGGTCCATTGAAATACAGATCTGATACTTTAAGGTAAGAAGAACTTGTAGTAAAATTCTTCAATAGATTATATTATTCACTGAATCACTTCATACCCGCAGTGCATGAAACTAAAATAATCCATTAGGGATTACTTGGAAGGGTACATGAATAGTTTACATTTACAAAGACGTACTGCTTATATTGTAACACATAGGCTACATTACATTGGTTTGACATTTGCTTTATTTTGTTTTTACTCTATCTGAGAGAACGGTGATTCACGAACACTATGTCTTTAAATACCAAAGGAGCACAAGATCAAACGTCACGGTGTCGTCACATTCAGGCGCTTCCGGTTATACGATAACCTTCAAGATAAGAATACAGTAAAAATGTGCATGGTTTAGTAGCAGGCTCAGAGAAAGACTTCAGTGATACCCTGACCACCGCCGTGATAAATATGTGTATCTTTAGGATACGATGGAGTTTCTATACTTAAGAGATGTCCTAGTTACTGTCGATACTTTTATTCTGAAGTGATTTGGCCGGACGTGAGTTTGTTGTTGCCGCCAGCTGAGCGTAGTACAGATGTCCGCTGCACTCCCGTAGCGATGCCGCACGGCCGCTAATTTAAATGCCCCGATCGTCACCGAGCTCGCTGCTGTCTCCCCTCCGCCATGAACAGAACCCACTGGAAACGGTCGAGCGTCTTGAGGATGGCTCTGGTCGGTTCCGGGATAATGGAGCAGAACGAGCAGGGAGAGACGTTCTTGTTCCGGGCTCTGAGGATCGCGGCGGTGGTGGTTCTCTACTGGTTCGTCTCCATCACCATGGTGTTCCTCAACAACTCCTTACTGGACAACCGGGACCTGGACGCGCCGCTCTTCGTGACCTTCTTCCAGTGCGTGGTCACCGTGGGTCTGTGCTGGCTCATGCAGCTCCTCTCCACCCTGTGTCCGCAACTGATCGACTTCCCGGCGGTGAAGTTCGACGTGAAGACGTCTCGGGAGGTGCTGCCGCTGTCCGTGGTCTTCATCAGCATGATCACCTTCAATAACCTGTGCCTGAAGCTGCTCGGCGTGGCCTTCTACACCGTGGGCCGCTCGCTCAGCACGGTGTTCAACGTGTTGTTCTCCTACGTCATCCTGAAGCAGACCACTTCCGCCCAGGCTCTGGTGTGCTGTGCCATCATCCTGGGTACATCACTGCTGCGCTCCCACATCACACACTTATTATACTTATACTTATTATACTTAATCATACTTATTCTGTGCTGTTTTCAAGCTGTTGACTGGTGGACAAAGTACTCTACTTCAGTACTTGAGTCATAGTGAAACTCGTGGTCAAATCTTGCTCAACCACAAGTAAAAGTTATAGTACTTACTTTTACAAACACTTAGATATTCAAAGGTGCAAAGTACATTTTCTAATATAAGTACACTGCTGTGTTGTTTTCTCAATTATTTTACAGAACCATGTAATTCTCTGACATCACCTAATGATGTAGAACCCCTCTGCTTAAAAAAGTCTATAGAAACACGTGTAAAAGCTTCAGCATGAAAAGGCAATTGAAAAAAACAACAACTGCTGAATACATACTTATTCGCTGTATTCTGTGCTGTTTTCAAGCTGTTGACTGGTGGACAAAGTACTCTACTTCAGTACTTCAGAGTCATAGTGAAAGTCGTGGTCAAATCTTACTCAACCACAAGTGAAAGTTATAGTACTTACTTTTAAAAACACTAGGTACAAAGTACATTTTCTAATATAAATACACTGCTGTGTTGTTTTCTCAATTATTTTACAGAACCATGTAATTCTCTGAAATCACCTAATGATGTCTGCTTAAAAAAAATCTATAGAAACACGTGTAAAAGCTTCAGCATGAAAAGGCAATCGAAAACAATACGGACAGCTGTTGTCATTTACATTTTTCATTTAAACAAAACAGGAGGGCTATTTTATTTTCCCCACACATTAAGTATTGAGAGTTGCAAGTTTCCTGTTCAGTCCACTAATGCAAAGGAAATTCAACTTTGCTTTCAGGAACCCATCATCCTTTTGAACCACTTGGCTATATTACAACGTAACGCCGAGTTTTTAGTTTGAATGTAAGCTGGAGAGTTTGCTACACAGAGTGAGGCATGACGCATTTAGTGGAGTCGAAAGTACAATTTCTCTTTCAAATGTATAGCGGAGTTAAAATCACAAGTATCCTACAAAACAAGTAAAGTACAGATACTCAAAACATTTACCTAAGTACAATACTCAAGTAAATGTAAGATGTTACTCTCCACCACCATCGCATGCAAATGA
>CAESWR010001095.1:157406-171382 GCA_903171835.1 Mullus surmuletus | reverse complement strand
CCCCCCCCCCCCGTAACTCCTGCTGCTCTGCTCTCATTCTGGTCTCACAACAAGCTCAGAGGAACCATTTGTAGATTTTTAAAAAGACAAGCTCCTATAAAAAAAAAGCGACAAAGGGGAGGTTCAACAAGATCACTCCTGAGTCGAGATGGGAAAAGGCACCACCAACATATCATTGTCACATTTTCAGCCAGTGAGGAGGGTCTGCAGGTCACATAGAGCCACTCCTCTTAGAACTTATTCGGACATTTCGGTCGATTCTGTGCTTGGCAGCAAACGTGTCTACGTTCCTCACTGAAGAAATGAAACTGCTCACACCACTGGACACCAAGCAGTACTATTTCCTACTAATGTGCTGGTTGTGTGTAACAGCTTGGCCACACAGTAAGTATAAAGGATTTTGTTTGTAGTTTTATTTTGACAATTGTTTTTTCTAAAAGTCTGCTGAGAATTGTTTGTATCACTTTGGATGTTGCTTCTCTGTGTGCTGTGAATACTTTCTGCACTTTCTGACTCATGTTGGAGTTATTCATGGTGATGAGTCACTTCTGTTGCTTAGATTCATCTCAGTGCAACAGACTTAATGTCTCAGTGAAATAACAGGAATCCTGCTATATTTCATACATGATGTTGGGATGTACGCTTTAGTAAAGCAATGCAGAACTTTTCATGGAAAAAGTAACGAGGAGAGTCAATTAAAATGTTCATTTTCCACTGGTGCACAATAGGTCTAAAGCTGTAGATGCTGTATGCCCATTAACACTGGGATATGTAAGAAATGTCTGCCTGTCCAGATGGGATGGAACACTGACCCCTCAGGGTTTTTCGGCTGTGTGTGTGTGTGTGCGTGTACGTGTGTGTATGTATGTATGTATGCTATTACATACATACACTCTGAGATTATACATATACTCACTCTATATATGTATATATGTATGTATGTATGCTATTGTTGACCCTCACAGATTATACATCTTCTCACTTTGTTCCATCATTGATAACTACTACAAGCTGCTTCCATTGCATCTTCTTCCACTGCAATATTTTTTTCCAACCACTTTGTGACTGTAAGAGAACTTGACGCCAGTGTTTTTCAGCTGTAACAGATGACAAGTGCCCAAGCTCCAAGTGGAACGTCATGTGTCGTCCTTGCTGTGAGTACCACCTGATTCAGTGCAGGTGTCCTTCTAAAGGTTCCATGGTAGGATACACTGTCCCTTGCTGTCGAAATGCTCTGGATGAGTGTGATCCCTGCATCATTCACCCAGGTATAGTCCTTGCTCTGTAGCAGCGCAGTTGTATTTTATGTACACACCTTATTTCATCAAATTTCATGGAAATGTCAGCTCTGAGGTGCTTACTTTCATCTTCACTCCCCTTTGCCAGGCTGCAGCCTTTTTGAGAATTGTAAAACCTGTCACAATGGAACATGGAAAGCCAATGATGATTTTTTTGTAAATGAGAAGTACTGCACAGAGTGTCGCCAAGGCTGGAGTGGAGGCAACTGCAAAAGTGAGTTTTTGTTGCTGCTGCTGTTACTGCTTAATTAATTAGCCTTCTTGCCATGGAATCAGTTTCAGAATCCTATTTGTAATTTAGTTAAAATAGACTTGCCTGTATCTTTCTTTTGCATATATGTGGTAATTGAGGTATCCTTTTATTTTAAATATTTTGAATTAACATCACTTAAAATATCTTAAATGACAATGCATGGGGTGACTTAGAACTGTAACCGCATTGAATTACTGCATCCAAATGATGCTATACACCTTAAGAACACTTGGTGGAGACAATGCTTTGTTGGTGATTTTCAGCCAGTTCCGGTGTCTTCAGAAATACAGGTTCTTTAAAAGTATTGAAAGCAATTTATTTTTTTCAAGCTCGAATAGATATGTTTGGCTGTAGTCCCTCCACTCGGAATCAGTTAAATTCAACTATGGCTACATGGCAGGAGTTTGTGAGAAAATGAATAGACCAAAGCAAACAGGTTCCTGTTTGCCACTCCTACTATTCATTCTCATGGTGTTTTTCCATTCTTTTTGTTTAATCGCATTAAGGCAATTAAACAAAAAAAACCTGAGTAAAAAGGTTTGCGAGTTCAGAAATCTTCTAAACCCTAAACCGTTAAATGTCAATTAAAATTCTTAATACTCTCATTATGGAAAAGGTTTGACCAAAATCTATTTGGGAGGTTTCCATATCTTGTTTTGTGTCCTAAATTCACACATGTTACCATGAGAACCAGCATGATGGTAATATACATGGTCACAGAGATGGTCACACACAAACTTTTTTCCATTATGTACCATTCACTGATACGTGTACCGCAAACAATCTCCAGTTTAAACACCAATACACATTGTTATAGTAATATGAAAATGGATTGGAAGAAAACCATGAACGTATGGTTTTGTCGTGAGCAGCCTGTGGAGGCGTCATCCAACGGGCTCAGGGTCACATCGCCCTGGAGAGTTACCCAATAAACGCCCGCTGTGAGTGGAGAGTGAAGGTGGAGCAGGGCAGAAGCATTGAACTCAGGTGGGTGTTGGGTTTTTTTGTTCAATAAAATAACGACATTCTTGGAGCATACATTCAATAATGCGATTTTGAAATAATAATAACAAGAGGAAGAAGAAAGGGAATAATACCAATGAAAGTACTGAAATTCCAACAGAAATCACAAATGCACCACAGCTTTCTTTTTTTTTTACTGCAGCTGTGTTAAAAATGTTTTCCACACAGACCTGAAGAATAAATAGACTTTTCTTTTTCAACTACATTATCAAGAATAAACATTCAATAGCAGAGAAATCACAATAATGTAACTCTTTTCAAGGCACCCAGAGCGCTTTACAGAAACCATTATTCATTCATACACATACTCACCAGTGGTGGTAAGCTGCCCTGGGGATAACTGACAGAAGCGTGACTGCTAATGTGCGCCAAACATACACATTGGGCATGGTGTCTTGCCCAAGGACACTGCGACAGCAACAGAGCAGGATTCAAACCGCCAACCCTATGAGTATCGGACAACTCACTTTACCACCTGAGCCACTGCCACCCCAGACCTGACTTATAACAACAGTCGTCCGTCTGTTGTGTTAGTGAGTTCCCTGTTCCATAATTCATTGAAAACTCTTGTAGCATTGTGTATGCTTTACCACCCATCATGATTGTTTATTGTGTCAAGAATGTAGAAAACTGAAAAACTGCTCAGACTAAATTCTCATTATGTTGTGTCTCTTTGATTGTTGAAAATGTTCACGTACTTGCACTGTGTAAGTGTCCATGCTATTCACTATAGCAAGTTTAATTTAATTGTGTGTCAACATTCACCTAAACAATTTAGAGTCATGGAATGAGTAAAATGTGTACATATCCCCCAACTGATCATTTTCCTTAATCTGCAATTAGCTCGTTCTGGGATCAACCTGATATGTCATGTGATCTTTACCACAAGACTAATGGACATATCTGACTCAGCATATTCAGGCTACGACCTATAACACCGAGAGTTAGTTTGAACTCAAGTAGCTAACTGAAGAAACATGTAGTCAGAAAATGTGTATGCTCATAATGGAAATATGGAAATAATATGGAACAGGATAAAGATGAGCTTCTTTTTTTTAACCATATATATATATATATATATATGTATATTATCAGTGGCCACTGCACATTGTTTAGCTTTTTTTTTTTAATCAAAATCCTTGGTTGTGATGGTCGTTTAAAACAGGATGGGATTTGTTCAAAAGCAGTTGCTTATCTATCTATTTAAGATTACTTTCAAAATATTCGTTTTTTTCTGTTGCAATGCAGGTTTTCACAACTCAATTTGGAATCAGACCACCTCTGCCGTTATGACTATGTTGAGGTACGCGACGGTGATGATGTGAACTCCGGAGTGATTGGCAGATTTTGTGGGGATCAGCTACCTCCGCCAGTAAGAAGCTCCGGGAACATCTTACACATCCTATTCATCTCAGACGGCTACAACAACTTTGATGGCTTTGTTCTCACATTTCAGGAAAGTTCAGGCAAGTATTATAATTGTTTCCCAATGAATGTTATGTAAGAACCAGATGTGCACATGATAATTGGGAAAACTCAATGGTGTCATTTATTTGCTCCAACCACCTTCCATTCCAGAGATAAGACCCCTAGTTTGATGTCTGACCATGTGTGTCTCTGCATTGGCAGGCCACAAAGACCAAAAGGCAATCTCCATTGGAACATCATAAAGAAAACTCAATATTTTTGGAACATATGAAAACATGTTCCGAGTAATGTTTTTATGTCTCTAGTATTAGCAGCTAGTATTAGTATTAGCTCTAGGATTTAGAAACGTGAGGTTTGTGGAAGCGTGGAACCGTGTGCTGAGACAGAGTCCCTGTGATTTTTTTTTTCTCCGAGGATGCAGCCTTAATGTGATTGTCCAAATCTGTATCTCTGCAACAGAAGCTCAAATAGGGTCAGGACTAAAACTAAGATTGGTAGCCTCTGAAAAGCTACAAACATGTTATACGATAAAAGTGCAAAATGTTGAAAAGTGGAAAAAATCCTATATACTACATATACTGTGATATTGTATAAGCTGCCTCCAATTTTCCTTTTGAATTCTACTAACGATTTATGTTTGGTTTGACAGATATATCATTACATAGAATGGTGTCTAATGCCTGTAGCCATCATGAGTACACGATAGATACACTGTAGTGTGTTCTCTGTGTTGTGTCCCCGGCCTTGATTCGCTGACACAACATTTGCTTACAAAGGGCACTGATGTGAGACGGACAGCCGGTGGGATCATTTATCATGATCATCCTTCTTATTTTTCCCTTTTCGAAGCAAATCCTTCTTCTAACCTGTGTCAAATTAATCCAGCATCCCCCACTGGTTTTGGTTTGGTCCAATCTCAAAGTCTTGCTTTTGGCTGCAGCAGGCAGTTGTTTTCAGAAAGTTTTAAAAATCCAATTTATACTATCAGTTTAGCACCAAACAGACACAGTTAGTGACCAGCTGCAACATTAAGCAGCTTAGAGGAGCTGAATTTTTATCCCCCTGGAATTGATGGAGACCAAAACAGAGTTAAAGCAGGGTGGATATTGGACATTCACCAGGCGCAGAACATTAATTCATTAAGTTGGAGAAATGAGACTTCAATCATTTTATAGGTAATATTGAAACAGAACAACTAAAGTTGCAATTAATGATCAATTCCTTCAACGATTTCTCTTGCATACCAAAAAGTTAATAATTGGGACTTTTAATAAATTAAAAAAACAAAAAAAAAAACTATAACCTTTACTTGCAGCGCCCCCTCCACATAATGTTTTCCTTTATGCAGAAAATTGCACTTCATTAGACTTCATTTGCATTACCAACGTTTTTCCTCAATTAAGTAACATTCAGCTCCCATCAGAACTGCAGTTTAATGGTATTTGGTGTCATATAATTTCCATAAGTAGTCAAATGTTAAACTGATTAGTGTTGCACCTACATTAACATTCAACATGCATCTGACACATGGCTCATTTTCCAAAATCTCAATTTATTATTTTAGGGTTGTTTGGATATTTATTTTGTAAATGGCTCAATTTCATTGAGGTTGTTCGACTAATTTTATTCATATTAGGTTGAAAATGCATTTGTTTTCACCTTTGTGGTTCTTTTCAAGAGCATCGTGGCATGTCAAATTGCAGATTGAGGGTTTTCAACTCCAACTATTTTGAGTGCACAGAATGATACTACACTTATGCATTAGCGTCTGATACAGTTATGGTTTTCCCTCCATTTATCACAGCAATTTACTTTCTTCACAGCTTCAACCATCCAGAATCCGGCATGCCCACACCTAGAGACGCCGATTAATGCGTATTTGCTGCCTGTATTTGGCCTGAAGGAGGAGTTCAAATCTGTCAACTACCGCTGCTATCCACCTTTCACATTGATTGGCTCCCAGCAGAGGACTTGTCTTCCTAATGGTACATGGAGTGGCACCGCCCCTAGATGTGTGAAAGGTATAGTTTCTGACCTCTGGACTCAATTTCAGCTGTTTGTGCAGTTTATCATATCACACATTTATTCCCTTGTCTTTTTGCGAAGAACATGCAGGTCGAATGAGCTCCGTCCGGTGTCCCCCTCCAGCCAAATTGCTCAATGGCTACTACAGAAGCATTCCTGATACAGCTGGAGGTGGACAAACAATTGAGTTTTTCTGTAAAAACTCCCACATTCTCAGTGGCAACCACTATATCACCTGCCTCTCGAATGGATCCTGGAGTAGCCAGCTACCCAAGTGTGTGAGAGGTAGCTGTTTTGGCAAACACATGAGTGTCTGGGCACACTGTTGTTCATATTGCACGCCATTTACCACAAATGGAGGACAAAACAAAACCGGTATCCTATAAATGTTCTAAATATTTATAGAATACTGAGCTTTACTTGGAAATTACAACTACTATGAAGAAAAAATGTAGTTTTGAAATTACTGTTCAATATAACTTGATGGTAAATAAGGCCGTTTCTTTGTTTGGGTGACCAGCAATGGTTTTGTATTATTCTTTATAATGACTGTTTGTCTCTGATAGTCTAGCCATATAATTGTTCTTGTTAGTTCTGAATTGATAATATTCCATCTTAATTATTCATTATATTCTTACACAACAAGATTTTGGAGAAATATCTTACCTGAACATTCTATATGATGTCCAGATGGAGTCGGCGAAGATATATCGTGTTCAGGACGTAAACAACTGTCATTGTAATAACTTCCAGGGCAGGAAAAACTTTAAATCTTGCCTTTCTGAGGATTTGTTCAGGAAGGTTCTAAATTGCTTTTGGAGGTACAGAAAAATGGGAATATTCACTCATTTCATTTGTCTTTCTAGCCTGCAGAGAACCCAAAGTGTCGGAACTTGTGCGACAAAGTGTTGTAAAACCACACCGCCTCAGGTATATGACGTTTTACCACTGTGTTATTTGTTTGTGTGTCGCATTAGTCTGCTTAAAGCCAATGTTTTTGGCTGATGCTAGAGTGCAGTGTTGCTTTCAGTCCATTCATCTTGTTTGCCCATCTGTGCTGCCTTTAGCTATGAGAATATTTACATATACCTTTCCTTTGTATGCTTAATAATATGTCAACTTGTAGGCAGCTCATAGTTGTAAGTGTCTGACAGTTAAGTACATACAGAAAGGTAATTGTATGGCTAATGCTTATAGGGTCTGGCATACTGTGCAATATGACACGGAAATATCCTTTTTTTTCTGTGTCTGTGTTTTTTTAACATAATACAGTGTCTAAAGAGAGCAAAGTATCAATCCTTGTTTTAGCATGTTTTTACAAAAATGTTCAAATTGTGACTATAGCATTTTGTCATTTTATTCATGGGCAAGTAGATACAGATAGATATTTACAGTCGACAATATTTTTCTTTTAACCAAACTACCTGTAAGAAACCTTAAACAATGCACACCTAATGTGTAACCTGAAAATGTTTTGACATTATTATCAAAGTCACTTGCTTGCTCTCCCACAGTGTACACCGGAGGCCCAGTCTCGACATGCAGGATGTTTTGTCGGCTGGCTTTATTCCACTGGCTTTGGACAGGCAATCTGGCTACAGTGATGCTGTTTCAGAGGAGCTTCTGCGAGGCTTCCACCCAGTCCACACAAGCATCGAGTACAAATGTGCCTCAGCCCTCTACAAGCACAGTGGAAGCTCCACGCGCACCTGTCTGAAAACTGGCAGGTGGAGTGGGCGCCATGTGTCCTGCTCACCAGGTGAGAGCCACAGGGATCTAAACTCTTAATAAACAAATTATTAGCCCACACCTTCTCAGTACATTTGATACAATATTACCCTCACACCCTCTTTATCCTCTCTCCCACAGTGTGTGGCAAATTCGATGGTTTCAGCATACACAACTTCACAGGTGTTCCCTTGCCATGGCAAGCAGCTATCTATATCCGCTCACCACCTCCTCACACTGTCAGCAGCAGCCACAGGCCCTCGGTAATGACTGTGTCACACCAGCAGGGGGCCTCAGAAGAGTCCACATTCTGGTACCTGGCCTGCAGCGGGGCTCTGCTCAGCCAGCGTAGTGTCCTGGTGGCAGCTCACTGTGTGGTGGAGAAGGGGGAGCAGCAGCCAATTCACCCGGCTCATGTTAAGGTTGTTGTTGGCAGGAGGCAGCAGACACCAAGGGAGCAGATGAAAAGCCTGCAACAACTCAGGGTACAACACATTATTTTTATTGTTTGTTTGAAAGCGCAGTAACCTTTTTACCTTTCCTTTATGAAAAATCCTTTGACATCCTTTATATACCATCTCGGGTTTTGACTTGTTCTTCAACCCATTTAACAATAGTAATGATAATAATAATAATAATAATAATAATAATAATAATAATAATAATGATAAGAAGAAGAATAATATGGTTACAAAGTGCTTTACATGGATGTACATACAAACATATGATGCCATAACACACACACAACAGGTAGACTTCTAATGCAGGGACCCAACATTTCCCACCAAGCGCAAGCACTGAGCAAAAACAGGGGCAAGGGAGAAACTCCCTTTTAGGAAGAAACCTTGAGCAGATCAACAACTCAGGGTTGACATCTGCTTTGTCTAAATGATTATTTAAATTGAAGTAAATTATTCCAAGTAAGATAGTTAGTAAAACAATGACAGTCACCCAGGGGATATTATTGAATCTTTTTTGATCAATTCTATGCTGTATAGTCAACTTAACTCAATTCACCATTCAAGTCAACTCATCTTAATATGTTTTATACAAATTAAAAGCAATATAGTTTTGTCACTGTGGACAATATAAGTACAATGACGGTACCAAAAAAAAGATATTCAAATTTAAAAACTATTTATATCAGTAGATCAAACAATTAGGTCATAGAGTATGCAAGCCTTTCCAATGTTAAAACATCTGCTGGTTCTAGATAAGAAAGAATTATGTATTTTAAAACATCTTCATCAACCACACATAATGCCATGTTTTTTGTGTTTGTTTGTTAATGGAGGATTTGACTTGGATTGGAAATATTTGTGCATCTTGATTCATATAATCTGATTTTGACAGATACAACAACACCAAAAAACGAACAACAGCTAGCTTTCTCAGGTGATCTCACGAAGTTTCACTCTCTTTTTCTGCCACAACAGGTTTCGGCGGTTTTGGTGCATCCAAACTTTTACTCTTCGCCAGACCACGACGTGGCCATACTGAAGCTGAAGGACAAGGCCAAAATTAGCACATCTGTGATGCCTGTGTGTCTGCCAGAAACACAGGGAGGAGAGGTGACCGCTCAAGAGGTTTATGCTTCGACGTGGTTGCTACCAAATGATCGCAAGCACCTGGGCAGCTACGCTCGCTCCAGCCAGACAAAACTTGTTCAGCTGGCTGATGTGTCTCACTGCGAAAGGGAGTTTGCTGCAGGAGGAGCTCGGGTCACGCAAATGAGCGACAATACGCTGTGTGTCAAGAGCAACCTGGCCCCTCCTCAAAGCCCTTGTCCTCGTTACATCCCAGGTATCACAACTGCACCAGCTGTGTTCTCATCCACAAGTGAGGGCCTGTCAGGTCACAGGATGACTCACAGAGCAGCCACTGCAGGCTGGCAGCTGCTCGGATTGGAGAGCCTCGCCAGAGAGGAAACAGACTGCCTCCAGCACACTCACACACGTCATACAAAGGTCTCCAACTTTCGCAACTGGATTAAGGAGAATTTGAAATAATTTCCCACAATATCATGATTGCCAGGTGCTTCTACCTGTCCTTTTATCTCATGGTTAAAAACAGTGTGGGTGTTGTGACTGAATACTGAACATGGTTCCAGTGTCCCATGTGCCTTTGTACCCATTCTCATGACCTCTGAATGTTACTTGTGTTTGAAATATTAAATAAAATAAAGAATACATTCAAATAAAGATAAGGAAGAAAATATATTTTTGAAGATTTTCTCCATTTTGACATTGATGAGATTTAATCCATAAATATATGCCTTTTCATCTTAAACAATATAGCAAGAATTTTTTAATTTTATGCATTTATAACTCTCACCTGGTAACAGCACATAATTAAGCAGCCTCATGGATCCATCTTTTTTTCCCCACTTTTCTTCTTGCTGAAGATCCAGTTGACATATCCTTTGCTTACCCTTTATCTCTCTTATCTATTCTATTATCATCGTTCATTGTAGCTTGTTTGGAAAGCAACATGAGCTGCTACAGCATGAATTGTAATACTTGAAAAATGTAACATTCGAAAATTATTTGAAACGAAAGCCTACTCAGTCTCTAGTGTTCGGTGTCCTTTGGCAAATCAGGGATTATTTCTTTTGTCACCGGCCATTGACCTTCCACAAAATGGAAAAAATACTGACTTGACATCCTCATTTTGCAAAAGAGAATGAATGCAATGCTAACCCAATGATGAACTTGGTTGCTATGCCCTTTTACAGGCTTTTTTGCATTTCCAAGTTCTGCATGTGAGCATGTAAATGGTAGTACAGCTTGTACATGGTCTGCATGTTGATAAGTATCTGTGTGTGCGTGTGTTCATGGTGTGCCTGCATGTGAGGCTGTGGGTTCGTGAGTTTCCCTGCAGACTCTCCAACATGTGCTGTCATTGAGAAACACACTGAGAGGATTTGCTAAACTTAGCCCTTACTCCCGAGACGCAGACACTGGCTGTGCTCTCTGCGGCTTTGCTCCGTGACACCTTTTAAGCCTGGCCAATTAAACAATGAGAAGTGCAGCGGTCAGTGTTTTGCAACATGTAAAGTGATTTATTTGAATGTAGATGCTTGATTGATTGGTAATTTAAAGGCTTTTCCTCATAGACAATGTGTATTTAAAGTCAAAACTAGTAAGTGCAATGAATTTCATGTAAATGTAATATCTAATCCATGTGTACATAATGGCAATGAGCGAGATTGTTGAACAAATCCAAATGATAAAGGAATATTTGTCAAAACTGAAAGGTTACTACCAGGCCTTGTGCTTGTAAAGGTCTCCATCTTACTGCATGATGTCATGATGCTAAAAATGGGATGAAAGTCTGCTTATCTATGACTCTTTAAGTGAGAGGACACCCCACAGCACACCTGAGCTGTCCTCACATCTCTAGTCTCCGCCCTTCTGTACATTACTGTACACATGGTGCACGCGAAAGGAATCTGCATGTGTGCAAAGTGGGAGGTGCAAGACATTCTATACGTGAGAGGTGGAAGAGGAGGATCAAGCTGTCAGCAACACCTGAGTGGTTTCTTTACCAGGAAAAGTCAGCAAACTTCATTGTGGCTTTGCTCAGTTTAAGAAGGAAACCTGACATTTTGTTGCAAGCGGGAAAGTCAAGAAATTTAAAGAAGACTTTCACAGGTGAGCAATCTTTTTCAAAGGGTGTCAAAGGGGGCTTACACTCTTCATTAATGCACAAAGGAAAATATAATTGCAAGTAATTTATGGTATAGGGGATGACAATAATGTCTGATTTGCAAGTAATTCCCCTCATCCTAACATCGATCTTCTCTTTTCGCTCGGCGCTTTGATGGGGCTCATATTGAAGATGGTTTGTAGATTAGCTATTAGACATGATTAGTGACAATGTTCTTGGTGCTGTGACCCAATTCTCAGAACACCTCTTCACAATGGCGACAGCTTGATTGTATTCACAGTAAGTCTAATTGAAAGACTTGCTTAAGGTCACTTCATATTATTGCCACAAATTAAAAATGTAAAGTGAATTTGACCTGTGCTTGAATTCCATAAACCTGTCAGCTAAGAGTTGTTGGTGAGTTGATAACCTTTCATCTCAGAATACAGATTGTTAACAACCGCATCATACTGCTGGGGGGGGCCAGTTTGTTTCCAAAAGTTGCAATTGTGTTGCACCCCTTTGAAGGTTCAGATTCACTTTGGTATATCTTCAGAGAAAAACTTAGTAAAAGTGACTGAAACGTTATGGGGACCAACTTGAATATATTTGTCACCTTCAGCAACAATCAGACACTCACAACTTTTCTCCAGAACTTCGGGCCATGGCTCCATATAATCCATTATATGACTCTGCAGAACAACATATAACAAGTGTGATCGGGAAAAACAAGATGCAAGATAGTTTTGATTAAGAAACTTTCTTGGTGATTAAGAATCTTTCCTGTTCACATAATTTGTCCAATAATTCATTCTTGAAAGGGTTGAATGCTTATCTGTGACTAATCAATTAAATCAGTATATCCTCTCCTGGAATCGTTGTTTTAAAAATGCTGTTTAAGTAATTTCATATTCCACCTTCTCCGTTTGCCGAATATCTGCCGATAGGCACCAGATGAAATATAGACCTCTGAATGTGCAGTTTCTCTCAGTGGGCGAAAGAAAAAGCAGAACCGCCAAGAGGCACTCAGACTCTGACATATGTCACGCTATAATGTCTAAATGCTCCAGCCAAGCATGGGTCCCTTTTGTAGTAACCTTTACAGTTTTCAGTGACAGAGTACATAAAAACATACTGCACCCTCAAACAGCGCTTCTGTGAGATGCTTGTAATAATGGAACCACTAAAGAGAATAATTCCATTTAATGCCCCTTCATCTATTGGCCCGCAAATCTGTCATCTGTTAAATTTAAAGCAGTAACATTTTGGCACAGAATTTCGCTAATTTCCTTCACCTTCGAGTCTGATGCCTGTGTTGTGAAATCTACCTGGTTTTGCGAAGCGCTTATTTGTCCGTGGGAATTTGAATGCATCGCAGGTCCATGATAATACTACAGGAGATACATATGTGTCACCTGATGGCTCCAAGAATAACAAAGCAAATTGTTTGCTTGACATGGCCTGCCTAAAAATGTTACCTGAGCACAAAAATGTAACAGTGACAAGTTTTTATTTTGTTTTTTTCAACAGAGAATATGTAGATCAATCATATATATCATCTCTACTTTCAATTCCAAGCTTTTTGACATTTCAGAGATAAAATAGGAGATTTGATTTTGAAAACTTTACAGGTTCAAAACTATTTAGTTCTAAACACAGCAACATAAAAGGACAAGTACAAACAAATGGGCAGTTATTATGATGTGGAAGTAGTCAGTGAAATCAACTAACAAGCTAATTATTAGTTCACAATCCTGGTTCTTGTGAGCCCTCTATGCCAAGCCTGGGTGTTTTGTTTGCTGTATTAGATAGTGTTTTTGATACCAGCATGTCATTTTCATAAAGAAGGTTATATTCTATGGTGTGATTTTGCCAGTGACCTGGTTTCATATGCTGCTGCCCTGCAACCAGACATGGTTCTTCTAGATGTTTCTTTTTTTTCCACATGCAATGGGGCTGGCTGAGGGTCTGAGGGTGGATGTGGGATTCACGGATGCCGGTCAGTCACATTCTTACTGCCAGTATGGATTTCCTAACTGCTTTCCTTCATAGTGCCTCAGACCAAAATACTGTGGCTACAGAAAGTTTGTATGTGAAGATGCTCAAATTTGATCAAATCAGCTGTCAATTTTTTAGAGGTATCGGATTTGAGTTTCATTGCCAAATAATTCATTTGGCAGGAATGCCTACTGTCATGCAAGTGAGGAAGAGAAACATATCCTGGAGATGAAGTGCCACACTTCCTTTTCAACTTCACTGTCAAGTGGGGGGCATGATGGCAGAATGAGTCAAGAGCTGCTCATTGGAGATGAGATATTTTAATTGTACATCTCCTGCATTAGAGGAATCGATTCTCAATCATCCCAGCTTTGATCCACTTGAAACCCTGCCATTACCAGACAGATGTCAATGAAATTTCATCAGGATCTGCAGCCCTTCGTCATGATTGCAATCCAGGCTTATTATGCAAAGCAAGACTGCCACATAGTGACAGTACTCACCGATCAGGGCATCTGCTCTATTTGCATACTGTACGCTTCACCATTTGTATGGCTTAATTTGTAGAAAAAAAA
>CAESWR010001095.1:110264-152291 GCA_903171835.1 Mullus surmuletus | reverse complement strand
AAAAAAAAAAGTCAGAATCTTCATTTGTTCTGTATTTTCTGCATCCTTGCATGCGGTTTTTTTTTCATCATAGTTAATTTTCATGAATTAGCAGCACAGACACCCAGTGGAAGCACAAGCTGCAGCAACAGAGGGGATGATATTGGCAACAGCTGGTGTTGTGTTTATTTCCATTAGCAAATAAAACTGGAAAAATTTGTTTAAAAGGCAGATCATAAACATGATTTTTATTGAATCCGCATTAATTGCTCCGGACTGTCAGATACTAATTAACAAAAATGCCATCTGTGAAGTTTTGAGAACTTTGCATGAGCTGTGAATGCAGAGTGAGATTCTCTGACACGATACACACTAACTAACACTAACTAGCAAAGCTTGACCTCAGTTTAATCACCAGTTTGGAGTCTTTATCTGATCGCTGATGAGATGTCTCGGTTGTTGGGACAGGAATTTTATCCATACATGTTGATTACATACTGGTAGAAGATGCATCAGATTAGTATATCAAGGTTGCATTTTAATAAAGAATGTAGAGGAATCATATTCATCACAATACAAATAAATTCCACAGAATGAATGCTGTAAAAAACACACACAACATTTTTTTAAAAGCACATTTACAACATATTCTAAACACTTTCTCCATTTACACATGTTCCACATTATCACCCTCGACTTCAATGATTTGTTCTGTGGGTGGTAGTTTAAATAATGACTGCAAGTAGACAAAACTGATTGCGTGTCTATAATATTTCCATACTTATTCCTTGTTAACAGCTTGTGACCATGTGTAATATCTAATCCGTCCCTTCCCGGTTCTTGTGTTTCCAGTCCCAACAAAATGCATAAACAAGTGGAAGTCAGGATGGACGAGAGGCACTTGGAGCCCACTGTTGACACCAGCGAAAGCCTGTGCAGCAGCCTGTGCGATAAAATCATGAAGAACATGGTTCTGACCCTGACCATCCTTGGTGAGTTTCAGCACCTTGGAAACCATCACTTGTTTAGTTTTTTTGTTTGTAGACTTTTGTAGACAGACGTAAGAAAAAATAAAAAGCACACTCACAACTATGGGTGCTTAAGCTACCTGGAGGGTAAACAAAGCGGGGGGGGGGGATCCTGGAGCATTCATGCAGACACACAGGAGTACAAATGGAAATTGTGCACTTCATGATGTTCTGGCCGTGGGTTAATCATGTATTTGAACCACACTGTAACGGGGTGTGCAGAGCGCTGTGTTACATCACTATTTCCTACAAGTTCCCACTGGCTAAGTAGACTGTGTTGTCGTTATTCACTTTTTTTGTTCTTCACTCACCTGACAAATGACGTGGAAATTGTTTTGAGGAAAAACACATTTGTAAAGTTTGACACACTTGCCACATTGGCTCTCTGACTCTCAAGAGATCCGTTTTTCTTCAAAGACTGCAGTGAGCGAAAGCTGTGATTCAAGTAAACACTTGGTGAAAAAGCTTATTGCTGGGAGTCAAACCTGTTGGTTTTCATTTGCCTTCCAGGTGTATTCCTAGGCTCCATCACTGGAATGCTGCTGCGGCACATATCGCCTCTGCCGCCTGACGTCATTATGATGATAAGTTTTCCAGGAGAGATTTTGATGAGGATGCTGAAGATGTTGATTTTGCCTCTCGTTGTTTCGAGTCTGGTCACAGGTGGGTAGAGAGATAGAGAGAGACAGTGGTGAGCATTCTCATGCTAAGGTTATTGTTATTAAATGGTTTATTGTTGTTGTTTTTTAACTTGTTTTGTATCACCTGGAATACCATATCTGCATTGCTTTTGGTCCCTTTGTCAGCAAAAGATAGTCGGCATAATTATAATGTAATAATGTAATGTTATGTTCAGTCTAGCAGCCTTTGAAAATTGAACTCTGTTGGCATTAGTTATTCCCTGCAGTACATTCTGAAACACAAAACAGCCACAATTTGGTGTGGTGTTTATAGAGCAGCCTCACAGCAGCAGAAGCAACTGTTTATTCAAGGGCATCCATTTTAATGCTTTAGAGCGAATTTACTACAGTAAACGCATTGTCTAAAAATAATCAAAATGGAGAGAAGAAAATCCCTACAAAACTATTCATCCACTAGCACTTTAAAAGTCATTCTCTGAAATATGGGGTGCATTTTTTGTTGCATTATCTTTACCAAAAAGGTCTTGCTGGTTTGGATGCAAAATCAAGCGGGCGTCTGGGCACCAGGGCCATGGTGTACTACATGACAACAACAGTGATCGCAGCAGTGCTGGGAGTGATCCTGGTGCTGGTCATCCATCCCGGAAACCCCAAATTGAAGGCCAACCTTGGGCAGGGAAAGAAGAACGACGAGGTGTCAAGCATGGATGCTTTGTTCGATCTCGTCCGAAACCTCTTCCCCGAAAACTTAGTTCAGGCCTGCTTCCAACAGGTGGGAGTCTCTGAAAATTCTTCAACCTTCTTTTGAAGTGTGAATCATCAGTTATCCGTGCCAACTGCTTGTTCCTTCGCTTTGCTTCTCCACCAGATTCAAACAGTTACCACCAAAGTACAAGTGCCCACTAACAGGACCAAAGCACCTCCACAGTTCACTATCAAGAGGTCGCTTCAGTTCAAGAGTGGGATGAACGTCCTTGGTGAGTAAGACAATAACACGACCACTGCAAACCAAAAGATTAAACATTTACTATCTTCTTGGTACAGTGATTCTGGCATTAAAGATTGGTGCAGGAATAGAAAATTAGTTAAAATTAATGATAATGTCAGCAACTTCTGTACAATTAAAATCAATACTCTGATGCTTTATTTTCATTTTGTTCTCTTATTCTGTGCATGACAGTAAATTCTCATAAATTTGATTTAATATTCCATCAGTTGATTTAAGATAGAAATGTTATTTTACATTTTGCGTTATTTTTTTTCCCAGCATTGTAAACCCAACCCAAAGACATTGGGTTGACTATTTTGGCCTCTGTCCAGGATCTGTGTTAACTGATCATTAAGAACGCTCTGTTGTGTCTTACAGGTCTGATTGGCTTCTTTGTCGCTTTTGGAGTCATTATGGGGAAAATGGGCGAAAAGGCCAAGCTGATGCTGGAGTTTTTCAACGTCCTGAATGAGATTGTTATGAAGCTCGTTGGCGCAATTATGTGGTTAGTGCTGCCACTCTACGCTGTAACACTGCCAAAGGGCTCCACAGCTATAACATTGTAATTCATTTTAAAGATACAGATAATATACAGTTGTGAGTAAAACTCCTTGAGGATCACAGTTTCACACAGACTCACATGGTCACAGAGAACATTAGTATTAATGATTTCAGTACCCCTACAACAAATCTTAATTCATGGGGATATGCATAGAGAATATTCCAACTACAAGGAGTGAAATACTATGATGTGTATTCACTTTACATGGTTTGTTTATATGAAGTAAATCCCTTATGTAGTATACTGTGCTTCTAACTTCCAACAAATGCGTATTATCTTGTCCACCTGCAGGTACTCACCTATTGGTATTGCCTGCCTTATCTGCGGAAAGATCATCTCCATCGCTGACCTGGAGGTGGTTGCCAGGCAGCTTGGGATGTACATGATCACTGTTATAGTTGGCCTGATCATCCATGGAGGCATCTTTCTCCCGTTGATATACTTTGTGATAGTGAAAGAAAACCCCTTCACCTTCTTCATGGGAATATTCCAGGCTTGGGTGACGGCGCTCGGAACGGCATCCAGGTATGAGATTCTTTTTTTGTGTGTTTCTGAAAGAATGGCTAGCACAGCATGACCACTTCCAATTCAGCTTCCTTCACGCTTTCCTGATTCCACTTCCATTCTTCTCCACATGGTAAACAACAACTTTGACTTCAGACTGGCAGCTGTGAACCATTCTTGCCAGCAGCAATGTCTAACTATGCCTTTATGTAGGGTATATCTCTCTCTTACTCAATGATTTATTAATGGTGCAAGATGCTTTTTTTCCCCCTCCTGAAGTGAGGTCAGGTCTTTCAAGTTCTTGCCCACTCGCAGCTCCAACACCAGATATGTGAATTAATTATCATAAAAAATAACAACAACAAAGAAAACAACTGCTGAGTCACAACTGCTACCTGCTCAGAGATACCCCAAATTATATTACGTTGTATTCCCTCCAAGAACATCGCAATTACGTTTCAAAGAGAGTAGAGCAGGGTCAGCTGTGACCCATGTGAATTCATTCTATGCAGACAGTCTACCAAAAATTTACATTTTCAAGGTTTACAATTACTGGTGCACAATGAGAAACAAAGAAAGGAAAATCAGTTGCAATTCTTCTTCCGTGTTGGTTAGGTTTGGCCCTTTATTTGTTTTCAGGAGTTGCCGCCAAAGAAATCAAGCCATGTTTTTGTGGATGAAAGGAATATTTGTTAGCATGCTGGCTTTGTCGAAACCTGTCCACTTGCCCACGCTAAGCGCGAGGAGGTACAATGACCTGGATGACAGAGAATCCCAACGGTCATTTTGTCAAAACTTACTCAGTTTAAGTGTCTCCAACTCTCATTAAGTGCATTCCTGCATTTTTTAAAAAGGTTTTTTTTAAAAAGACAAAAACCAACACCTCAAATGAACAGAAAAGCACGTGTGAACCTCATCCCAAATTTGTCAAATGCAACTGTTCAAAATATAAATGAGCCTGATGAAATAAAAATTCTCCTCACAGTGCCGGAACCTTGCCTGTTACATTCCGATGCCTGGAGGAGAACCTTGGCATTGACAAGAGGGTGACACGTTTTGTACTCCCTGTGGGCGCCACCATCAACATGGACGGTACGGCTCTTTACGAGGCTGTTGCCGCCATCTTTATTGCTCAGATGAACGGGATCGACCTGGACTGGGGCCAGATATTTACCGTCAGGTGAGAGTGTGAAGACATGACAGCTACATGAGCGGCCTTGAATGAGCCTTGAATTTATTATCTGAGTTGTGTCTTTGTCTAGCATGACAGCCACCCTGGCCAGTGTGGGAGCCGCCAGCATCCCCAGCGCTGGACTTGTAACCATGCTTCTGATCCTCACAGCAGTGGGGTTGCCCACTCAGGACATCAGTTTGCTAGTGGCTGTCGACTGGCTTCTGTAAGTCCCGCACATAACACATGCAGAGTTCTACTGTCAAATAAACACACAAAAAATCTGTGTCCTTTGGACATTGGAGAAGGCTGCAACATGAGAACTTCGTTCATTTGACATAAAGGTATGATGTAAGCGTTAATGTCCAGCTTTTTAAATACTCTGAAAACATCTCCTCTCGTCAATGGAAATGTGCTCACAATTAGTTTCCTGTTTAATGTCCTACACGAAACAAAATAATGATCTTCTTCTTGCCTTTTAATGTGGAGCTAAACACTTTAAAGAGATAGTGATCCTCAAAATGAAAATGGATTCTTAATCTACTCAACGCTATGCTTAAGTGTGAATACAAACTTGATTTGATCACTTGATTTTGAGGTGTTTATTTTACTCAACAAGGTAACCGAACCCTCCGAGTGATGAGTAGATAATTATTTTTTCATTTTGGAGTGAACTGCCCCTTTAAGCTTTATTTTTTTATCTGCAGCCTAGCAACTTCGAGTACTTACAAAACAGCACACACTCATACACTGAGTGCAGCTAAACCGCTGCAGGAGCCAAGGAAGCATCAAAACACATTCTTGACTTTGATTCAAATGTGCAGGTTTTCCCCGGCAGGCTTCACTGCACAGTGAACAGTGTTTTTAGCTATCTGCCATGAGGGTGTACTAAATTCATACAACTTCTTCTTTGTTGACTTTCATGAATACCAGAAATTTTTAAAACAAAAACATCTAACTGCATCTTTCAATTGGGGAATAGAACATGAAAGGATGGCGGCTTCTTTTTTTCTCTGTTGGCAACAGTCCTAGTATTACTCAGTGGAGAATAAGCTGCCCCACCTATACACTCACCCAGTTGCAGATATTAAGTGGACCCGTGGGCTAAATTGGACTGTGAATCATTGATAACAACGATGGGAACCATTTTGTAACTTCAAACAAATTAATTAACCATGAATAAGTTCACATTTACAAAGCCACACTTAAACTGCTGCACTTATACTATGCTGGTGATTTATGCTTTTACCAGGAAACGGATATTGTTGTAATTTCTGTCTTCTAACTGCTGCATCAAAACAACTCAAAAAGTAATATTGGACATATCCATCTCTTTCTTTTTCACTGACACGCAGAGACCGTTTCCGGACCTCTGTAAACGTGGTTGGGGACTCTTACGGAGCGGGGATCGTTTACCATCTCTCCAAACACGAGCTTGACTCCTTTGACGCCCAGCAGTCCCGGATAGATGAATTTGAGATGGCCAAGAACCAGTCCTACTTTGAAAATAACTCCAACCAGAATGTATACACTCATCACAACTCAATCTTGATAGACGACTGCAAGGTACATTTCACGTTAACAGACATAGAGACGTGTATGTAGAGCGTCCTCTCCCACCGCAGCTCTGTGTTTGTGTTGCCCTTCTTTTCTCATCTGTGTTTGTGTTTCTTTTTTTATATGTGGCTTTCTTTAATGTTGTGACTATGTGAATAGTAAACATGATCGAATGTGACTGATCAGTCAAAAGAAATATGCTCACATATTTCATCCTGTTAATCATACGAAAAAGCAGTTTTTGTGATACCAGGTTCATAAAAAGCAACATTTAACACCACAGGTTCCCCTAATGTGTTGTCTTCTACCTGATCATATTTGTATTTTGTTGTGGACTGTTTTGGTTAAATTTTTTATTTTTTTTTGCCTAATTAATTGGACATGTATTTATGGCAGCCCTGACCAAATTACAGTTTTCAATCATCATCCAACTTTTTCTAGTATTTTTGTAGCCACTGGTGTACATAAAGACTGCTATTTCATGATGTTTCATTGTAAAAAACAAAAAACAACTAAGACATAGCCTATTTCTGATCATTATCCATACTCGAGCAGCAACACGTTGATTGCTATTATCTTTTAGAATAGTAGAACCTCACAGTAGAGCTTTTGTTGATACTGCATTGCCGGCATGATGCAACTTCTATCCTAAATTGCATCCTTTGATGACTGATGAGTATTGTAATTCGGTTGGGCAGAGAATCCATAAAATACATGGCCAACTGTGGGAAGAATATCCATAATCTGTATCTTAATCTAATGATGTCACTACAAAATGACAATCATATTTTACTATTTTCTCAGTAATGATCGCTGTATTTCTCTGTCAATGCTCCACCCTGTGGCCAGTGGCCTGAATGTAAGGAAACAATGGCTTCTCTGCCCTGTACCGCTGATGGTTTTTTTAATGCATGATGGTGCCTTGGGCCCCATAGTTAGATGCTAATTGATAATTGCTTACAGGTTACCATGGGCAAAAATGGCAAGACCGCAGAATTCACTCTTGTTGAGGAGGGACCATGGAAATGCGAGTAGAGCAGGTCCAGATGCTCCTGCGCCTTACCCCGAGTTGCACCAGCTTTTACTTTCTGTTGAAAAAATATTAAAAACACACAAACTATGAGAACAACAACAACAAAAGCACATCCCAAAACAGGAAAAAGGTAGACCTTACCCATCTGTGAAGCAGTTGAAGACAATGACAAAGTGTATGTCCACCTTCTTGTTTCAGATCTCGCGTTTGCACACACCAACTGGTACATTTCAGGCCTCTTTGCATGGAAGAATAGCATTTGCTTTGACATCACTAAGGGCCTTACTCGGTGATGCTGCTGCGAGCTTCCTGTTTTGTCAATGACATTTTACAACATCTTTTTTTTGTTTCTCTTTTTTAATCAAAGTCTTTTCTTTGTAGTTTTAAAGAGCAGGAATGATCATTTGTGGATGATGGCCTTGGCAGTTATATTAAGGAACTTTTAATTTAATCATCATCATTCGGTTGAATTTTGAATGTATTTACTGGTGTTGTATTAACAACATCAAGGAAACTTAACTCAAATGGACAGCATGCTCACCGAAGGAAATGTCACTCTTTTCAATTAATGGGATTACACCTTAATGTCACACACACACACACACACAGTCAAGCCTAAGGTGAAAAGCTTAGGACTTAGGATCATAAGTGGAGAGGCTGTGGCAACTAAATGTGGCAACAAACAGCACAGGATTTGTTGCATGGAGCAGAAAATAGAGATGGGTGCCCTCCGAGTTCTTTATTTATTTCTATTTGTAAATATGCTCTCTTTGGGGGAAGCACTGAGTTTAGTCATAAAGCATGCCTGCATATTGGAATTTAATGTCTTCACATCATGGTTCTGACAGTACAAGAGGGATCAGAATAAGAGAGAAGTTGCAGGTTCAGAGAGAGACTTTCCAGGCCAGTGCATTTGCTCTCTTTTGTTTCAAACTGTATTTCTTTGCTATATGATAACCTTGCCTTGATGATGTCAACTGCAGAGTGCAGTCAGTGTGATGACTAACATTTGTAGACAAAAAGCTACTTTACTTCAATCAGGATTTTCTTGAATAAATCAAGCGTACCTACCTTCCAGACTTGCTTCACAAGGACGGCTGGGCCTTCCTTGCAAGATGACTGATTTCCCGAATTAGTCTGAACATGGTACATTTAAATGTGAATAAGAAGCTTGTAATTATATGTAATTAGCTATGGTCAGGACTGTTTAGTAAATGCACACTAAGCTCTGCCTCCAGCACTTAATTCTGAAGCAGTAACAACAAGGTCGTTGAATGTTGGCTGAATCTGTCCATGTTGAGTATGACTCTGTGTAGCTCTCTTCAAACATAGCTGAAAACTGACTGGGTTATTTTTTTCTTCTTCTTTTATATGAGCTTGTATGGCTTATATATTCATGGTAAAGTGCCTCCTTGCACTTTGTGTATATACTCTCTGTAGGTAAAGTGTATAAGAATGTATAGAGTTGACATTTTTTGTCATCTGTCAGAATTGTTTTTGCTATGCTAAAAGTTTGTATAATGTTAGACCACTGTTGGTTAACCTAGTAGTTACAATAGTTGTGTACTATTTATTGACATACAGAAAAATACATTCAGATGATCTGTTCAGAGGAAACTCCATGTGGTTGTCAGGGGAAGATATTTTTCATTATGGCCTTAGTCCACATGTGAATGGGGTATATCTTATTTCTATGTATTCACTTCCTTTTGTCCACATGCAAACCGGGAAATCAAAAAAAAAAAACAAAAAAAAAAAATCCCTCTTGGGAGTGGCTCATCATGCCCAGAACATGTGCTTCCTTCTTCAATGTCACTGCTTTGCAATAAGCACGTTTTTTCCTCCACCATGGCAGCCTTATACCATCACTTTGAGTAATGCTTCCACCTCAAATTTCTCTGTCCCTTCTGGTCCCTTTCAGTATCTACTGCAGATCTCATCAGGGATGAGATGCTGCCAGCTGAACACGCTGTTTTTGAAAGGTTGTACACACTGGAGACCAAGAAAACCTCTTTTCTGACCTTTAGAAACAGTGACAACATTTACATGCAGTCAATATTCGGGTTAAGGTACATGTTATGGTTACTCAAACATTTGGAATAATCTGTATGCGTGAGCAAACAGGGTCAATACATGGTAATTGTAATCAATTGGGATATCCCATTCAAACCAGCGATGCAACGAGAACGTCTTGACTTTATACTCACTTATTTGTGGTTTTGGCTATTCTGGTACTTTCTACGGTCTGCAAATGCCATGATGTTTGTGTCTTTCGTCACACTTATGAAGTGATTAGTTTCCTCCTAACTTCAAAAGTGTGGCATGGTGTTATTTTTGCGTTTGGCAATGTTTACAAGTAGTTCCTGTACTCAAAATACCAAGATTCCTTTCAAATACAACATACATAGAACACAAATTCATGTTCCCTTTGATGGGGATATCCCGATCGGCGTATACATGATCAAATATTCAGTTCAGAAAAGGAGTACCCCAGGGGTGATATGCAGGTTTTTTGAATTATTCAAATTGGTTATTGGTGTTTACATGGCCTTGCACAACCGGGTTATTGCTAATATTCCGGTTAGAAAACGATTATTGACTGCATGTAAACGTAGCCACTGATTACACATACCCAGTGTATGTGAATAGTAATAGGACCATTCTTTTTTTATGCATGTTAGTTTTTACTTTTAGTATGCATTAATCTTGGCAAATTGCTAATCTGGCAGACATGATTTTCACAAACTATTTAGAAGAAACCCATGGACATGTGGATAAGGCCTTCAAATAAGAATAATAGAATGTTATTGACTCATTACATATTTGACTAAATGTGCATGTTAAGACAGTATCCTGTACATGTTGTGAGACCTCAGCAACCATCCACTGTTTGGTTCAAGCACCGCCTTGAAGTCTTCATTAGTAAATAACAGCACACCCCAGACTGACTTCAAACATCATCTGGAAATTTTCTCCATCACTTTTCCATCTGTTCCATCAGCTATTGGTCTTTGAATGTGATCCTAGCAGAATGTAGCAAGTGTTAGCTTTTTTTTCTATGAACATGTGAAACTGTACAATCCTTAGAAAATTAAAACTATATTTTGTATTCCTCTTTTTGATTCAATGCACATGGTCTAATTATGTATTCTGTATTTTCCTAATTCCCAATGTCTGATATTCGCTGTAATAGAAGACACATCTTGACCCCCCTGCAAATCATATTTGCCAGGCAAATGAACTGAACGTGTGGAAATGTTTTAATACTTGTGTGTGAATATCAATGGCAATTAATAAATATTTATTGATGAGCAGCTGTTGTGTTTATTTTATGGTGGGTGTGATGCTGCATGTGAACACTGAATAAGTGGCAAAAGATGATTTTTGATACTGATGATTTAATGTTTAAAAAAACATTCACATTAAAGTCCATTAAATTAAAATGAATAAAGTGAAATTTCTATGTATGTACCAATGAAATGAAAAACAACCCCTAAAAAAGATACATTTGTGGATTAAGAGCTTTTATAATTAAATGGGGAAACGGAGGACATTTTAATATAAGTTACAGCTAGAAAAAAATTCTACAATAAAATTATTAGTCTGAAAAATAAAATTACAATATAGACACTTGCTCGTAATGTGACTCATATTTTATTGTGTATGCAATTACAAACCTAGGAATTAAAAAAATAGTATTTTATTTGCAAAAGACAGTTACTTGAACACTGCAAAGACTTTTCAGTTTTATTTGAAATGACATTTGTCCATCCTACCTGGCCAGATGTGTATTTTGTTGCTAATAAAAGTGTTGATATGATAATAATAAATACTATACAACAAAAACCATTGCTGTATTTTAAGGTAAAGGCACAGTAAGAGTTTCTCAAAGTAGGTAACAACAAACCAGTTTGATTCTTGCTTGGGCTGGGCTCCACAAAGCTGTGACATTTTTTTGGTGTTGTTTTTTTTTTTTTTTTTGCTCAACAGCTGTGATAGTTCAGTTCCTCTGCCCAAATGTTGCCCTGTGTTTTTTTCTTTGTTTTTTTTCAGTCTGAGTAATTATGCGGAAGGTCCTCTAAGGGGATGACTGTGTACTCTGCTGCCTTCCCGTTCTCCTTAGGTGAGTCTTTGTGTAGGAAAGTCTCCATCTCTACTTCCCTTGGCTGGTGTGAGACTTCGATTCTGGTTTGTGGCTGGGATGTCGGCCTTGGTCCGTTCCACCTATGCAGAAATTAAGAAGTTATGAATTCGATCAAAATAGCTTTGGGAAAGAAGAAAAACACGTTTTTTTCATTCAGCTTAAGACTTACTTGTCTCTGGTGGCTATTGCAACGCAAAGCATTATCAGTGCTGCTACTCCAACGATGAAACCAAGGATGATGATCCAGTCTGGTTAGGTGGAAGAGTTGCATTTATTAAAATTGACTACTAACTAGTATCTTATTTTAACTCATGCATCAATCTGTTTGTGAAGTGCATTTTTATGGACTCACCTGGTGTTACGTGTCCTTTTATCTCTTTAGGTTCATTTGTTTCCGCTGATGTACCTAAAAGCAACAGGAGAAGAAATCCTTAAAATCTTTCATATGCTTTGATTACAAGTCACAAGTGAAAAAAAAGTCACTTTGGATATACCACTCACAAATATATGATATTTACCTAAAGGTGAAAAGCTGCGTTCCTTTGCTGGTACAGCCATTACCAGAGTACCGTCTCCAGATCCTGAGCCTGATTCTTCCACTGGAGTTATTTGTTCGATGACGCCCAACTCAGAAGTCGATAACATGGGCAAAGATTCTGTGTAAGAGCTAACAACCTCACTGGGGCTTGTAGTGGTTGACTGGTCTGGGTACGCTTCCTGTCCAGACCCTGACCCGTCATCCAGGAAGCTGGTGATGGCAAAGTGAGTTGTCTGAGAGACTGTGCTGTGCTCTGGAGTGACGCTGGGAGCACTGGTTAGGTCACCGCTGCCTTCATAGGAGTCTACCATGGGCTGGACAGTGATGTTCTGTTTTGGCGGCTCGGTTGTAAGCGAGTGGTGGAAAAACTGTTGGACAATGAAGCCGTCCGTCACCGCCTCCCTGACAAAGTCATCCTCAGCTTTGATTGGGATCTGGGTCACAGCTGAAACAAATATGGAAGAAAAAAAAAAAGATAAACATCTTGATGTTTACCAACGAGTTCTCACACGGAAAGGAAAGTTACCAAGAATTTTCTGTTACGACTGCAAGAGGATTACACTCTTTGTCCAAAATCCTTGTGTAAACTTGTGTTGAGGTCTTCTTTGATGAGGTGCAGTGAGAGACAGTAATGATTAACCTGGGTGACTAATCATCCATCAGTGGGCTTGTAATAGAGAGGCAGGGTCATCAAAGCTTTCATTTCACAGCACATTTGGCACACCCTACAACTGAGTAAACCATGACTGTTGCTTTCCCTTTGTTTTAGTTGGAGGAGGGCCATTGTGTGGGTTTTGGGTTTAAAGTAATGGGGAGAGAATCATCATTTAACGCTCTTAAAATAAAAGCTAGTCATATTACTTTACTTCATAATATGGGGTATACAGAGTTAAAGTTAAAAGTTAAAAAAAAAAACATGTTTGAAAACCATTTCAAAATTCCAAACAGATATGTGGTTTTTTTTTTGTTTTTTTTTCTTTCTGTCCAGTCATGTGTAGCTCCTGGGCTACGTAGTTGCTCAAACTTGTGTAACAGCTCTTTGCCGATCTTTGGTTTCACTTAATTCAAGACATGTTAATGCACCTCCTGGCGCAGCTCAACACATTCTCACAAAAGACCTCTGTGTGTAATCCTGAGTTGCCAGTGGAACGCGTGCATCGGTGGCGATACACCACTCTGGGATTCTCGCAGAAAAGCGTCGTGCCACATTAAGAGCATCTTAACGTGGCAGTTGGGGAAACGCTGAGTAAAGGGGTATCAAATTATTGCAATTTCTGATCTGCTCAGCATATTTATGTCATGTCAATTATTTTTAAAGAAATTTTATCATCTATCAATAGAGAGCCGACTATTAATGGAAATGAAGAGGCCAGAGAGAATTCTTGCATTTTGAGTTTCGCAGATGAAATACCAGAGAAAATAAAATTGCTTTAAGAGTCGCACAAACCCAACTACCAGAGTAAAGTCTATGTTTTTAAACTGGAGAAAGGAAAGTAAAAGGACTTTGACTTACTTGGTGTGGTTTGGACCGAGGCAAAAAGTCCAAGAATAAGCCCAATGAGAATCTTCATCTTCCTATCAGAATGTGGCGATGAAGTAGAACCAAACATAAGTGCCGACAAGCCAGAAGTATTTGCTGATATGAAACTGATGAATCATGCCTGTGCCCTTTTATACACAACGACAGGTGTGTGTTACCATTACAACAAAGGCGAGCACACAAACGGGAGGGTGGGCACACCTGTGAACACACCCTCTTCCTCACACATTTTCTCACGCCAAAAGAAATGCCACTGTTGGAGGTGAATGTACTGAGAAATTCCACTGAAGGAGAACAAAATACCTCAGAAATTCAGATGAAATATAGAAAACATATAGAAAACATGACTGCCCATATTCTACTGTTAGTCTGATACTTTTAATATTCCCTATCACGCAGGAAACTTATAAGATGAATGTTTATTGTCACTAAAACGTGTGATATCCATCCACTTTCTCCAACTGCTTAATCTTGAGTCTAATCACGGTCGCAGGCTTTATTCTGTCCCAGCAGTCATTGTACAAGACACAGGCTACAATCTGAACAAATATCATTACAGGGCAAACTCCATTCACACTCACATTCATATGGGCAATTTAAAGTAACAAACTAACCTGACTGCATATCTTTGGATGTGGGAATAAGCTTTAGTATCTTCAAAGAACCAACATGCAGCAACTCCACACAGTAAGCCAGCTGCCCGATGTGATATGTATTGTATATAAATAATTTCCACAAGAAACTCTATTTCAGAAACTTTTTTAGGATTGGATTTTTACTCTCATGAACTATCCCTTGAGAAGTCTTTATTGTGTTTCCCCAGAATTGTTTGTCAATGAACTCTCTAGGTGTGTCTGAAACTCTTAATTTAGAGCGAATTTAGGTATATATTCCAAACAAGATGTAAATCAATTCCAGTGGTGCTGGCAATGAACTGCCTTCTCTTAGGCTGCCTTCAGTGTTAAGGCTTCTGCTTAGACAGAGTGCGCCCGATAGTGAATGGATGCAGCCACAACTTTGCATATCAAGCACACATTCAATAGACATTTAGATGCAGAAGGAACGGAAGCACACAACACACTCAAAAAGCACACAATGTCCTAAATAACGAGCTAAATATCATTTAAGATTAAAACTATCAACAGTCCACAGATAACTAAAAGTACCAGACAGGCAGCCCAAAAAAAAAAAAACATTAGACTGTTGATGAGTTGCGATGTCATCAAGTCAAGTGAGACGTGAACTCGTGGCTGCTACTGTGCACACCGTGTGAAACAGCAGTCATGGAAAACTAAAGAAGTGTTGGCTGAAATAAAAAACACTGGCAAGGCCTCAAGATCCCAGTTGTACCAACAGTGAGAGCATATAAGCAGTTGCGGAGACGCATCACTAAAGAACACACCCTTTACCATCAGTGCTTCCTTTATCACCTCTTCTCATCAGCGTTTTCTCACGAACTCATCTATCATTCAAAGACGAAGGTTCACCCCTTGGAAAAAAGTTAAACCCCACTTATACCACATTTTCACTGGCTTCGGAGAGATTTTGCCTAAAATTTAGATCAGTATCACATCAGGCGATACCTATGGTATACATTGGACGCTCTGACGTGCTGGAATTTGACGGAAATGGATGCGTCACTGCTGCCTCAGGCTAACTGGCGCGTTTTCAGAAATGCAGTGTTCGTCACAAGTTACTCAGCATGTGTGGGTGTGCGCTTGTCCAGTCTTGCACTCCACACCCAGAAAGGCTTCATTTCTGTTACAGTTAAGCATGGGATTATTGTACAATATGTTGGTTAAAATGCAAAACAGGAATAACCTAGAGGCGCAATCACAAATCTTCCGTTCACAAGAGTGCAATGGTTTCACTGATTAGTTTTCTGGCGGTGATTCAGGATTTAGAGATGGTCCGTGCTTTGTGCTGTGGTTGAAACAGTGTGTGAGACTTTAAGCAGCAATCCTAACATCCAAACATCTCATCAAAATAGCCTGCTCGTAGTGCTCAGACCAGATACCATTATGCCCATCTGACAACAGCAATCCATGTGACAACAAGCAACGAGTAGTACTTGAGAGAGCTCAGTGTATTCAGCTCCGAACTCCTAAAACGCAACAAACTCCCATATTTCATCATCCTGCGAGCTTCAGTGGCCTTTCAGCCGACATGTGGTTGAATCAATGATGATAGAATCCTCATTTTCAGGGTTGAGCTGTTCTTTTGCATTTTTTTTTCATGCCCAGACTGATATTTCCCTTTGGTTGAGGATTTTTATTTTTCATCTTTCAAAGGCATACCTTGGAGCTGCAAATCTTTGGCATTATTGAGGTTTTGCATTGACATCTTGAAGAGTTAAAACAGCTTGAACTTCAAAAAGATAGACCGAGGAGATCTGAATACCACTGGACAGATACCGTCCACGTGAGGACATGTTAAAAGTTACCTCCTCACAGTGCGCAAGATAATCCATTTCAATATAGCCACATTTGTGAATCCTGGAACAAGACGCCAGTAAATGAACAATCAAATGATGCCGTCTTTTAGGTCTGCAGGACGCACACAGGCTAATTAAGCAGCCACTATTACAGACTCATTCGCAGGCTGTTTAAAAAAGTTTCATGGCAGCCACTGTTGTTTCTACCATTGTCATCATATCTACAGTAGGAGCTGATCTTTCTTACTTTGCATCTCATACAAAGGTGTTTTGGAAAAGGGAGATTTTAGGGCAATGTGATTTGTGTTAATATGTATGGAGATACAATGAATAAAGCTGATTTTAGGCATATTGTAATCTATGTACTTTTGGGATGACTCACTGTTCATCTGATACTTGAGAGTAAAAGTAATTACCCTGTCCAATTCCATGCAAACTGTTAAGGTAATAAAAAGGGGAATTCCAGCCCCTCCCTCCAAAAAAAAAAAAAAGTCAAAGTTTGCCCCACAGCTTTGAGGAAGTAAGTAGGCCGACTATAAAAATGCTAACTCACTCATAAATCTGTCAGTGCTAACTGTCAAACAATCACTTTAAATGATCTGCAGGTGCATATTAATGGAATGAAAGTGAATGATATTTTCAAAATTAGGTCATAGTTTCAACCAAGATGTCAGCCAGCTGTGAGGCCAAGAGGAAGAGTCATGGCATCCCCAAAGAATTTTGCAAATTAGAACAAAATTTGTGATTAGACATTTGACTGGCTACATGGACTTTATGCCAGAGATTTTGATCTGCTGCCTCGCATTTGAGAGGCTTCATCAGCGCCTGGATGAGAGGCAAAACATCTTCACTAAACTCTTTGAAGTCCACTTGTGTGCAAAGGAGGGACCTGGATGACTAAGAATCTTCACAGGCATTTCCAGAATTATAAGAGATTTGTCCTCTGGGTATCAGGATCAATATCGACATATGAAATCATTTTAATTGCTTCCTCAGAAACTATAATTCCTTGACATGCAGGACCAAACGCATTGGAAAGAAAAGCGACAATATCAGTGGAAATATATTTCCAGATTTGACCTTAGCAAATGAAGCAGTACTTCACATTGTGTTTATGTTTCCTTTTGGACGCGTCTCACTTCTGTAACTGATGCCATGGGAGATGATCCTACTTTCCTCCTAATATCTGAGCCAACATGGGAAAGTCCCTGGAAAATAGCTTCTTTGCAGTTACCCATTCCCGTGTCAACCCAATCATGCTTTTGGGCGTAGGAGGAGTGATGAAGCAATTGCAGACCATTCAGAGAGCATGTTCAGACCCGAAGCACTGCCTATGAAGAAACGCATCACCAAAAGACAACATGGGTGGCAGAAATATTTACATATTCATTCTATATTCGCTTTCCGCAGGGGTTCAATCAAGTCGGAGTGGTTTTAGAAAGAAGATGCGAAAAAATAGGTCATCAGGCATATGTAACCAAGGGCTCATGTACACAACAACATCCCGTCAAAGTGGCACAGATTCCAAACACAGCAGATCTGAGCGTACTTGTCCCTCAAGATATGCAAATAAAACAACATATGTGTAAGATTTATTACGTTCTCACAAGTGGTGTACAATATGAAGAGTGTACAATAAAAGTCGTGTGTAAGAGCACAGCAGACGGGTGAACTCATGGTTATATTGATTTTGTTTCTAATCAAGTGCTGGTCAGAGATCCCACACACGACACTCTTCATACAGCAGCTTCTTGGAGTAAAGAGGAGGGCAAAACTTTTCTTATCTTCACTCACAACGAACTACAACGATCTAATTATGTCCATTGTGGCATCACTGGCACTTCAGGTTTGCGAGCAAGGATCTGATATTTGCAAACTGTGCTTTTTCATTGAATTCTGATTCAGTGATGAAGAAATATGTTAATGAGTGGTTTTATTCCCAGGATTTAATTGTTGTGGCAAACTGTGATATTCAGTAGGCCTAACTGCATTCCTCAAGCATTTCAAAAGATTACTACTTTAAAAGCAACATTTTGTTTGCATGATTTACCATAATTTAGCATAAAAATGTATATTTTTTCAGATATTAAGCAGCGTTATCTGTGTAAAACATGTGCATTATGTTTGAATGCAGATCATGCAGCTGCTGTCTCAAAGGTGTTTTAATTGTAACCTATTATTAAGTAAAAAGATAAAAATAAAATTTTGTTTAATTGTACAATGCAAGCATAACCCCTGTTACCACAATATAACATGAATAAACAGCTACACTGACTGCCAAATAAAATGCAAACGGCAGAAGATCAAAGGATTCTGACGTGTCACTCATCCTGAAGTGACCCACGCTAACAATCATAAATCTTTCTATTTGCCTAATAGCTTATAGCGAGGGAGGTGTGTTTATAATGACTTGGGAATAAACAAAGATGACTTCGTTCACAACGAAAACATTACCAAACGAGTCTGACGTGACTAATGACAGGTTTGTTGATGGGAACGGCAGATTACCGCAGACAGGAAAGTCAACCGCTGCTGGGAAACCTGCGACACCACCGACGGGGGTCACGTGGTGGCCGGAAAGTGCCGAAGATGAGTCGAAGGTCCCACGAGTGCGGTAGCCTAGCGTGCTACAACCTGCACTGGAAGGTTAATATCGAGGGGGGGAAAAAAAACACATCTTTCCGTGTTATATACACGATCGCAGCAAAGGGAGCCGACAAACCTCTGTATTCTAGTTGTCTGGTTGTGGGGAAAGTTTGCCTTTACGTTTACTGCCAGACAGTATCTGACACCTGTCCGCTTGGCTCGTGAAACCACCAGATATATTATAAAGTAAGTGTTCAATTTCTAAGCATCCCTATGAAGATCCTCGGGAATCCAGGTCAAGGCATCTCTCAGCACCAAGCAAAGTAATAGGGAATCGATAAGAGCAAATGACAGTGGATTCAGCTCTCACCATAAATTAATGGAATGTTTTCACTGACTGGTGCGTTTCGAGGATTTGACCTCTCTTCAAAAGCCATACTTTAAGTTTATTTTAGCCACCGTGGTTTCCGGTTACTATCAGTTACACATTTAGGCAAACTTCGCCCATGTCCACTACCACTCGAGCGTCGCGCGCTGATGACGTCATTGGCGTTGAGAGTCTGTTTAGCAGCGCGTCGCCGTTGCATTTCAACACATTGCACAACAAATTGCGGTAAGTATTTTATATTCTCATGTTTTTTGTTTACTGCTAAATACAAATCGACCTACTTTCGATAATACAAAGCGGGGTTCTTGGTCGTTAAGTTGGGTTAAACTTTATTTTTAGGATTGTTGCTGCTCCCACTGCAGCCCGAGAGCCGTGTTTACTGGCGAGCTGTCTCAAAGACTCACACGGAACCAAGTCACTGACAGCTCGTAAATCATGTGGATGTGCTTGTTGTAGTTTCTGACTAACAGAGCGGGACCTCAAACGGAGCTGAACCGCGCGGGAGAACTTCCTCTCAGTGCAGTCAAAGCAGGTGGCGTCACTTACTGTTGCCACACGTTTGTTTATTTGCTGCGACATTATTGCAGTAACACGCCCACTGGAAGTGAGGCTCTGACAAACTGATCACAGAATCATTTTAGTTTGAGTCTTGGTTTTGCAACCAAGAATTCCTTCTCTTAGTGTTCTAATTAAGGTCAACTTAACATTATTATTGATCACAACTTAAGGAGACCAGAAATGTGATGTTCATGCAAGGAGCTGTGTATTATTCCCATGGCAATTTAGCAAGCGCAAACATGTGGGGCATTATTTTAGGGTGACACTGATATCAATATCAATTGATCACTTCCTTGATCACTTCCCACAGGCCTGTCACCAAATAAGTTCTCCAATGTTCACTGATGTGGTGAAAAGTTAAATGAGAGTTTCATTCATAAATTTGGGCTTATTCAAAGACATCGTGATGAACAGTTGTAAAGATTTCCTTGCTTCATCACCATCATGTCCTGGTGTTTTCTAATTCGATCAGGTACGTTATGTGAGTCAGTTTTTGCCATTTTACCCTGTTAGTGGTGTCACCAGCTTTGAGATTCAGCAGGTTCATATCATTCTTGATGCATTCCTTCCACGTCATTTATTTTAGGGTCTTCCCAGTTCTTCTTGGTGTCCGCTTTGATGTTGTTCGCTACGTGAGCTTTATAATCTTCCTCTCTTCGTTCCACACACAAGTGCCATCTGTGTCGTCTTTCCTGAACTTTGGAACTTTGTCTGCAATCCCCCTTTCTCTGAGTCTCGCCCTGGGCTCTTAATTTTTCACAGTGTCTCTTGGCGAAGGCCGCTACAACCATCTGGACATCTTAATTTTAGTTACTTGCTTCCTTTCGTGTGTTTTTGTGAGTGGCCATGTCTCGGACAATATTCTCCGATCACAGTGCACCGTCGGTGCCGATTCTGGCCTGCACATCTCCCTCGCAACTGCCGTCCGCAGTTAACTCAGACCGTGTAGTTAATGCAATATTTCAGTCTTTAATCAGATACAGCATGCATATGTTGCAGTCAAAAGCTGATGAGCTTTTCTGTTGGCTGTTATATACCACACGCAGATGCAGTACATGAGAATACTCTGTATGGAGAATTTGTAAAAGGACACTAACAGTTTCTGTTTGAGGTAGTTGTTTCTGAGTATCCTCAGGAAATAAAGTCTCTGCTTTGCGTTTTTGATGATGGCTGTAGTGTTGGCGGTCCGGTCCAGGTCAGGTCATCCTCTATGTGCACGCCCAATCAATTGTTGTTCACAAGTTCTCAGGTGATGAACATCAGAGTTCATAGTTTCCTTATGATTTTTCCCATCAGTTGTGTTGAAGTCTGAGGTTGAAATAAACATTTATTTACAATGAAGAGAGGATGAATGGCGAAAGCAGATCAACTACACAATTGTTAAAGGTCACCTTCCGAGCCAAATTCATTTTCTGAAGGTTTTCTAACAGTCATATGTGTCCCCGTAGCATGAGTATGAGGCCCAAAAATTCAAAAAATTCTGTCACCTTTCTCCATTTTTTGCCCACTGTGTGCTGAAATGAGCAGATCTGAGCGTTAGAAACTTGTGAGGTGGAAGTCACTGGCTACTCCCCCCGGCTGTAGTGGGGCTGCTGTCGACCAGCCCCCCAGATAAGATGAGCCTTACTATTAGCTGGAGCTAGCGTTAGCTAAATGGTAGTAACTGAAACAAAGACAACAGGGACCCACCCCAGGTTTTAGGACGTCCTGAACGTGCTGGTATTGGTCCCGAGTCTCTACGACGCTCCGTTGCGGACTTGACCTTTGACCCCCTGTCAGTAACCCTAATTTGGAAAAACTTACCATAACTGCTAATGCAAAAGTGCTAAAGACACCAAACCGGCATGTACCCCCATGTTTTCATGGCTGCCGAACACACTGGGCTTGGTCTTGAGCCTCTCGGAGCCTCCAGTGCTGAGATACGGACGTTCAGACAATCATAGATAGGCTGTATCTCCAGAACGCAAGGTCGTAGAAGCTAAGGACCCAGCTCGTTGCACTCGGGGTGCCCAAAAACCTATGGGTAGAACTTGGCCCCATGTCTCTACGACCTTCCGTTCTCTGAACCCTAACCCTAGCTGGAGGCAAATTAGGGTTTAGAAACCCTAACCCTAACCCTAGCTCAGAATTAAGGTGCGTCTTTGACTGACCGTAGCTCCTGACCAGATAATGCTAGAGGCTTGAAAACAGGGCCCCACCCCAGGTTTTAGGACGTCCTGAACGTGCTGGTATTGGTCCCGAGTCTCTACGACGCTCCGTTGCGGACTTGACCTTTGACCCCCTGTCAGTAACCCTAATTTGGAAAAACTTGCCATAACTGCTGATGCAAAAGTGCTAAAGACACCAAACCAGCATGTACCCCCACGTTTTGATGGCTGCCGAACACACTGGGCTTGGGCCCGAGCCTCTAGGAGCCTCCAGTGCCGAGATACGCATGTTCAGACAATCACAAATAGGCTGTATCTCCAGAACGCAAGGTCGTAGAAGCTCAGGACCCATCTCGTTGCACTCGGGGTGCCCAAAAACCTAGGGGTAGAACTTGGCCCCATGTCTCTAAATTAACCAACCACTCTGAAACATCCTGCTGCAGCCGCAGAATCTGAACATGTTCGGTAACGGGAACCTCTACTCCAAGTAGATACGGTTGAACGACGGCGTTTCTGCCGTAAAAAAACAGCGTATTGTACGCTAAGAACGTACACCCGCGAAAGCCGCATCCTCTGCCCAATAGGAGTGTGGCGTGGCCGTGGCCAGACACAGCTCATTGACATTTAAAGGTACAGGCACAGAAACAGCCCGTTCTCAGGAGAGCTCACTAGAGCCACTTTTAAACGAAATGAAATAGCAAAGCTGAATTAGCGGGAAAATAAATGTAATTGTGTCACATACCCCATAGAAGGTGACCTTTAAGAAATACTTTTTTTTCTTTTTTTTTTTAACTTTGATACAATTCAACCAAGCATTTCAAAAACAGTCAACCTCAACCACGGGTCTTAATGCCCAGTGGATTGTTGCCTTTTCAGAATTATTATTAGAATCCAAACATGCCAGAATAAAAGCTCATGAGAGCAATAACCAAACAAATATTGCAACCTGCAGCTTGACCTTTCCTGGTTAAATCTGACACCCGAACATAAAAGTATATCACCTTGTTTGCAGGTTCCTGCATTGATCTTTTTGTTTTCTGCGCATGCACACACAGGTATGGTCATGCCAGTACCGAGCCTGTTTCCTTGAGGAAATATATTTCAGGGAATTTCATTCTATCATCAATGGCACAGAAAGACACTGTGGATGTATTGTGAGTGCTGGATTTTCAAAAGCAAAACCAGATTTTCTTCTCATTGATGCATAGAAGGAAGAGACGAGAACATAATTTGTGTGAGTTTCCGCCTCCCTGTGTTACGTGAGCAAGATCTTGTTTCAGCATGCAGTGATTCAAAAGAAGTGAGACACTGACCAATTCTATTCTAATTGTCACATTTCAGTTGTGACTGCAGCATATCAGTTTTCCTGGAAACTTTTAAGGTGAATCAAGTGGCTTTTCTTCCTTGTTCAGCCATTTGACAATACACCGTTGTGCAAACAGTACAGGGTTATTTAGAATACACACAGAAATTGATTCAGTCAGCATGAAGAACTAAAGACAAACAAGACAGTAAAGCAGCATTTGTAGACTCAGATTTAAGTTTGTTATCAGCAATTGGGAAATTCACTGGTTTACAGCAGCACAGACTTGAGAAAATAAATGGTAATCAAACACTATACAATGAAAGTGTACTATAAGAGGACTACATAAGAGCAAAAACATATGACATAAACACAATCAGATTTAGATGAATATACACTTTTCATGTTAGTAAAGAAAAACCCATCAACAACAAACAAAACTACTTTTAGAAAATGTATTAATACTCTTCTTCTGACTAGTGATATTCTTGTGGCAGTGGTCATTAATCAGTGAGGGGTGCAAATGCTAAATAGTACAAAAATGCATATTATTTGCACCTGTATAGCTGTCTATCTTATTTCAACATCTAGCAAGACCGCAGGCATGGTAATGGGCTTTATGCTGTTAAACTTATGCACTATGGTAAGTAAACAAACGTGTAACAAATAGCGTAGCATCATTGCACAACTTCATAGCATACAGTTGCTCAGAATTGGATGGGCACAGTTATGGCACATGGCTGAAGTCCATTCAAAACACAGGATGAGAGGAAAGAGAAAGATGAAGCAATAAAATGCCCTAGGTGTAAACCTTACCACAGATTGTCATCCACTATGTGATGTTAGTCTGAACCTGCTGAATTGCCATTAAATGCTCTTCTTAAATGTGATCTCTTGTAGGACATGGCAGCTTTGTGTGCCACCAACAACAGCTGTCAAGAGATGGCCCATGATTCCGCAGAGAAAGAGGTAAGATGAGATGACATTTGAACAAGACAATTTCACAAAGTAAACCTGGACTTTGGTGCCAGTGGAGGTTGCGGTAGATTTGCGACCCCGATGAGTGTTCTCAGCATGCTCTCTGGAGGAGTAAATATTCTCAGCTCGCAAGTGCTGCGGTCTAGAGCTTAATCAGAGCATCTCCATAACCACGGTAGTAAACAAATATGACGTCTGTGGTAAAAATAGACATTTCAAATCAGGGGAGCCATCTGACATTTTTCAAAAGCAAAGCCTGCCATCAAAGGAGGACACATTCTCTTGAACTGACACACAGGAGGAGAGAAATGGAGAGGAATTACTGAGGGGTGTACATCAGATTTTTTTTTTCTTCCTCCATGTCATTTGGCAGTCACAGTCTGACAAAATGCTCTTTAACTGTGACCTAAGAGCAATAAAATGACACTGAAATCAATGTCATTCTGCAGCACATTGAAAATATTTCATTTTCAAAATATTGGTTTACATTAAATAAGGCTGAGAACTCAACATATTGGTGCCCAACATGAGATGTTGGGTATTACTAGGAGTTTCTGACCTAATTTTCCGACAGTAATAACCCGATAAAAAATAGAAAAGAGGGAATAGAGGGAAAACAGCAACACTGAAATGACAGGTACAGCTTTGTAGCAACATGAATCAAATTGTCTATTTCTGTTTCTCTTAAACATGCTATTATATTTCATATGTCAAGCTCATGAACATGCATGTCTCCAAACTTATGCCATGTGTTTCAAGTTTCCATATCATTCTTGTTTAAGAATTATACGAAAGCTGACCATATGGACTTGAAACAAGTTGTATTTGGACAAATCCTGCACAAAACTCAACCTTGAATTTCTTTGGACACTGGGATACACTTCAGCTCAATGTGTAAAAAAAAAAACTTTAAATATTAAGGACCCATGCATAACATCTGTGTGGACAGTGTAACTCAGAAACTGAAACATCGTTGTGGTTGAAGCAGATTGGGACATTTTGTATTATTTTTTGTATTACTAGCAGCTTAAAATCAGCAGCAAAGTTGATCTAAAGATGCATCTTTGAATTGAAGTGTCCAACTTTCTTGTTTAATCTTAATTATTATTCAGCACATAATTTAAAACAACCTCATACTAAATTTACAAATGCATAGCTAAATAAGAACCATTTGATGATTATGCAATTCATAATCGAACAACTCAATTCAGAGTCAATTCAGTGGTCAACTATCAAAACAGTTGTAACTTGCAGCCATATTTTGTTGCTTAGTTTGTGCCATAAAATCTTCCCTTATTGATTTCACAGTACGGCTTTTAAGTTTATTCTTTCAAGTTTTCACCTGATTGCAGGCTTGATATAAATTGAGAGAATTTTCAGCTCTGTTATGGCAAAATGTAAAAGCAAAGCAGATGTTTCACAAGATGCTGTGCTGGTTGTGTTGTCATTGCAAAAGAACCGTTTCTTAGATTCTGGTGGAAAGAGCACAAAGGTGCCCTTCTCTCAGCCATGTTGGCCCACTTGCTTTCTCCCATATCTGAGTTCCATCACTGCATTCACAGCTGCAAAACAACCGCCAAGTGTGAAGACATCCTCTCCCAGTGCTCTCCCAGCCTCCTCGCGCTCTCTCACTCAGCCCCGACCCACCCACTCCCTAGGCCACTGCTTGATATGGAAGATATCAATCTTTAAAAATGTGTGACAAACATCTGGTTCATAAATTTTTAGAGGGTGGTGGGGTGTTTCTGAGAAACCTCACTTTGACAGAAAACTGCGCTTTAATTGGCTGATATTTTCAGCTGTGGGTTAATACACATTTAGTGCCCCAGATGAGTATTTTCGGCAGCAGGATGATGTATGTGGGATTTTCTCAAAATAAACTATAGTCCCTGTGTTGATGGAGGTGCAGGAACAAACTGCTCAGTATAAAGGTGCTGCTCATGGTACGTTTTTAGGCAGATTCGGATTCACTGGAAGTCTGTCGTGCGGAGGTTGCTCAAAGCACCTTAAGATGCTCATCCACAGTTTCAATTTGGAGAAATCTCCAGCAGCCGAGGATCTTCTTGTTTTAATCATCTCATTCAAGCATCTAATTTTTCCACACCTGAATCCTTGGTGCCAAGCCATGTTTTTCTCATTACTTTCCTTTTACACCTCGGATGCACCAAGTGTGTCACTTTCAACATGTACTGTATTTGGTGTGTGTGTGTGTGTGTATATGTGCGCATGAGTGTATGTGTGTGGGAGGTCTTTGGTTTCATTATGTAAAGCAGGTTGTGTGGCTTTTGACTGTATGAAAAGTGCTATATACATGAGGAGTGATTTGATTTGATTTACTATGTTTTTTTTCAGGTTACATTTACATTTATAATTTTCAATTTGTTAATCGTCCACATTTTTTTGTATTTTGTATATTGTATGTAATGTTAGCTTATCAATGTACCTGACTCGGAATGATTAAATGATTCTTTGATGTGAAAGGTGATGAATGTGGACGATGATCATTCGATTCACAGTTTTGCGACTGTTGCAGGACAAGGAGCATCCTCGCGCCCTCATCCCTGAGCTTTGCCGTCTCTTCTATCAATTGGGTTGGGTGACAGGGACCGGAGGAGGGATCAGCCTGAGAAGAGGGTTCGTATTTTTTCGTAGATTTTTTTGAAAAGACAAATTTGTCTTGTTCATGCCTTCCCAACACCCCCCCAACTGAAATCTAACCTGACACTTCTATTTAACTTTTCTCTCTACTTATCTCTTGACAATCATGCCACACTGAAAAGCATTTTCAGAGATATGGAGTCATATTCTGACAAATCCATCAAAGTCCTCCTCAGCTGATGTGAGAGCAACTTTATTGGTTTTGACAACAGGGGGAGATTCAGGCTTGAGACAGAAAATCACAGTTTAGCCATAACGTAACAGCATGCAAACCAGAATCTAATGAGAGGTAATTGCAAACACTGATCAACAATTTAGTTTTGAGTGGCAGCCATAAAAAAACCACCACTCATTAGCAAATCCTTGTTGAAATCAAGAATGACAGATTTATTTATTTAAGTTAACATGGGAGCATGATGAAATGTTAGATTCGAGCAAAAATGTTCTGATAACAGTTCTGTTTTTTTTATTCAGATAGCATAAAAGAGATTTATGTTTTTGAAGTAGTGTGGAACTCTCACACATGAGTGAGGATAATTCAGTTACTACACCTCTGTTTGATCATGTTATCTGGACATGTCACCTTGTGTAACCGTGACTTATAGCACCCTCAAATAAACAGGAATCATTCATTCACTGGCCACAAGAAGGATGAGTTGTTCCAGGGAACTGAATTGTGATCAGCAGGAAATGAAAATGCATGCCATCTGGGAGTGACATGATACGGAGTGGTAATTCTAGCAACGCAAAAAATACTTTGTGTGTATTCCAGCCCACGCCAATTAGTTAAGATTGTCAACCTGTTGAGGGGATTAGATTATTAGCCTAAACAACTGTCATGCTGTCATGTGTAAAACGCAAGAGCACTGCAGCATTATGCATAACTAATAATGTGCCATATACCGGGCAAACATGCTCATCACCACAGTGTTTTTGGGATCCTTTTCACACAGGGATTAAGTAAGAAGGAAAAGGTGAGAGGGGACAACAAAGAAAAAGGTCTGTAAGAACACTGGTGCTCAGAATGAGCTGTCTCATGTTCGTGCATCCGTTACGCAATCTGGATTACTGAAAAAAAATATATAATGGGATGTTTTTTCAAGGCAAAACAAACGTGCACTTTATTCCACTATTTTCATTCAGGTGAATACATAATCAGTCTCCTGGCACGACTCCTCCCACGTTTTTGGACAAAAACCTCTGCGTTTCTCTCACTCTCTCTCTGAACACTGCCGTGAATAAATATAAATGAGTCAGAAAGGTGAGGTTTGTCAGTCTGATAGTTGTGTTCCTTCGAGAGGCAAAACACCATCTCAGCCCTATGCCATTTTATGATGTTTCATACAAGGTGGGCAGCTGCTTTCTATTTCCAGCGGCTTGTATTATCAAATATTTTAAGAGTTAACCTACTCTGCTGTAGTAGTATTCATAATATTCAACATACTATGCCAGATTAAATGTGTGTGCTGATTAGATTTTTTTATTATTTAAGTTTCTAGGCCCTGTTTTTCTATTGCTTTTGTTCGGCTCATCTGAGATACGACTCAGTGCTTGAGGTATCGTTGCCGAGCCTTGCTCTGAAAATCGATTGGACAATTCCTTTTGGGTGTTTGCTATGTACATAATGTAGAAAACAACAGCTCTATCCACAATACTCTTATAGGAAATGTTAGAGTTCTCAATATCCCAGCCAACCCATATTGTTCTTTTCAGGATAGAATGTTAAATCCCCCAGGACCATAATTCTGTTGATTTGTAGTCAGATGAGGCCGCAAAATATGTTGCACAATTGCCTCAGAAATGTTTGTATAATGGGAAGAACCGGTTGCTCTATGGACAGTTGGATAAGCTGTAGTGTCTCATTCACTGAGTGTTAAACAGCATTACATTCTCTATGAGGACAGCAATTTTGAGAGGAAGGACAAACCTGGCGTGACAAACCAACTCTTGCATTCTTACTGAAGAACAAATCCGTTGTGCTTGTCACTGTTAACACACGGAATGCTACTGTGTTGCATGTAAAATTGCAGAGACCAGATCTACATCGCACCATCAGGAGTCCAAAAAGAGAGAATACAGGTGAGCAGTTCATATGTTTTGGTCCTTACCAGTTAAATGCTTTCACCTCATTGTGTTCACACATTCTTATTGTGTTGCTCAGCCAGAAGACATGTTTGTGTGTGATGTAGAGGAGAAGGACATCAGCTGTCCACCTGCATGGAAGATGTTAAAGAAGAGCCAATGCACCCCTCTCTTTATGAATGCCTATACCATGAGAGGTGAGTAAGTATAAAATCTCTGAGCTGAGCCCTTCCATTATTTTTGGGAGATGTTTGATGGCCAATCCTACACAAAGTATAAGTACAGTATAAAGTATAAAGTAGTATATAAGTACAGTATAAAGTACAAGTATTTATTTGTTTATTTATTTTTTTAATTTGCTTCTTTAAAGGCTGAATGGAAGTGCAAAATCCCGACAAACAGTCCTCAATAAGACACATTTGAACTGAGGCAAATTTTAACATTACAAATGGGGTGGGGGTGGGTCATTATCATCTTAGAGTAAAACACACCAGGAATACAATTTCGTCTTAATGAATTGAATGGGCTGTGCTTGAGTAGCACCTGAATGGTGCCAAGCACTTTACAAGCATTTACATTGACTGGTTCACACTCAATTTCGCACACCAGCTGCCATGCAAGCCCCCCACCCCCAATACTGTCCTGCCACGCTATCTGCTGAGGTGTGCTGCCTCTTTATCAAGGTAATCACCAGCATCCTCGCACAAGTTTCTTGGAATGGTCTCTGGCTTGCTTTTGTCATGTAATTGATTTTCTGATGTTATTTGCCACAGCCACAAGGGGGAGCGTCCATCTTTACAGCCATTTTTTGAATAGCCTAATTCTGCTTCAAGCACATATTGGAAAGGTTAATTTGGTTTTTTTAACCTCCTTTGAAATTTATTTTACTGTTGCATCACATGATTTCAATCCCTATTATTATGGAAATTTAGATAACTGTTTGCAGAGTCTGCATCCACAAACTCGACATTTTTTGCTATGAGCTTTCATATATGGTTTTTATTTCTAATGCCACTGAATCATTACCAGAATAGAACTGTGTGACAGGTGGCCTATCTGTTGCCTTGCTATAATTATAATTTGAGGAGGAGAAGACGGAGACTGTGCTGGGAAAAAAAAAATAAACAAAAACAAATGTGCTTTTCCTTTGCAAAAATACAGGAGCACAGGCAGTTATACACACCCACTCCAAGGCTGCTGTCATGGCAACACTACTGTATCCTGGCAAAGAGTTCAGGATAACACACCAAGAAATGATCAAGGGGATACGTAAAGGCACCTCAGGCACCAACTATCGGTATGTAATCAAACAGTAAACCCGGGTGAAGTCAAGCCACGTTCATTTCTCAGTCAGGTGTGTGTTTGTGGTGGTCAGTATCTATGAGAGTAGAAGAACAATAGAGGATGGTATCTTGAATATTCATATAGCCTGAATATTGATGATTACTGCCATAATGGATGTGCTTCCTTGCCAATTATTTTTGCTTGTTGCTACGGAGTTCTGGCAGAGTTAGCCTATTGTAAGTATGGTGTAGTAACCTTAGAAGGTGTTGCATGTGTTTTAGAAATGTAAAAAGTAGCAAGGCCCTGTAGTGCTTTGAAAATGAGTAGGACAATTTTGAAATGGATCCTAAACTTTACAGGTAACCAATGTAAAGAGGGTAAGATGGAAGTAATATGATCTCTGGCCAGTCCTACAGAGTAGTCTGGCAGCTGCATTTTGAACGAGCTGTAGCTGAGCCACAGCAGTTTAACTTGAAAAGGGAGTTACAGTTGTCCAGGCGGGAGAAAATGAAGGCATGAATTATACGTTCTAGGTCAACAGGAGATAGTAATGATCTGACTTTTGTGATTTTTCTAAGCTGGAAAAAGCAGGACTGGACTAGTTTGTTAACATGCATACCAAAGTTTAGTTTTGAATCGAAAACGACGCCGAGGTTCCTGACATATGGTTTGATGGAGGTGACAGGGGTCCAAGGTGGGGATATGTATTGTTGGTGATGGTGTCTGGGCCAATGATGAGGAGCTCAGTTTTACCTGAATTTAGTTGTAGGAAATTGAGTGACATTCAATTCTTTATTGCATATAAACAGTTGTGGAGGGTGTCAATGTTACTATAATTGCCTTGCTTTATGGAAAAATAAAGCTGGGTATCATCAGCGTAGCAGCCAAAATGGCTGATTATTTGGCCTAGGGGAAGCATATAAAGGGAGAATAAAACCCCATGTAACAGAGGAGCAGATGAGGAAACAACATTTTCTAAACAGACAGAAAAAGATGTATTTGAAAGGTATGACACAACCCAGTCAAGAGCTTTGTCAGAAATACCAACACGAGTATGAAGGGGATTGATGAGTATAGAATGATCAATGGTATCGAATGCAGTGCTTAAATCGAGGAGGATCAGGATGGAACATTCCCCCTGGTGAGCTTGCATCAGGATGTCATTGGTGACCTGTCATTGCTGTGTTTATAACAAAATCCCACGATAGACATTTTTCAAAAACTACATTTCCTTTTGGAGGAGTTGATCGGTGATGACTTTTTCAAGTATTTTAGAGATGGATGGTAGTTTTGAGATAAGTCTCACGTTATTTAGTATAGTCTGATCAAGACCAGGTTTTTTTTTTTTTTAAACAGGGTGAACACTAGCGGATTTGAAGTGATCAGGGGTGATACCACAGACGAGAGACAGGTTGACAATGGCGAGAACAGCTTGGCCAATGACAGGGAAGACTTTTTTAAGAAATTCTGGGGGAAGGATGTCAAGGTTGCAGGAGGAAGGGCGCAGATGAGAAATTATTCAGTCAGTTCATCTAGAGTGATGGGGGCAAAATGTGTGAGGGGATTTTGAATATTGCTGGGTGGATCTGATAAAGTCTGTGGGGGCTTAATGTTGGATCTGATAAAATTCATCTTAGACTCAAAGTGAGATAAACAATATTCACACTCAGCATGTGAAGCGGCTGAGATGGTAGGTGGAGCAGGTTGTACAATGTGGTTTATTGTGTTAAACAACGCTTCGTTTTTATTTATCGTGCAATTAATTGATTTATTGATTTTTCTGACAGGCCTATTGAGACCACTCTGTTTACACATGAACTTATTTACAGAAACCCAAAATATCACTTATGAGCAAACAACAGTTCTGAAGAGCACATCTCGACACAGTGAGTGCCATGTTTCTCCGTCAGAATTAGAAGTATTCACTGAGACCGTGAATTTACTTAGCGAATAATAATAATAAGTCATTTCCGAGATGGTCTAATTCTATCTTATTTAATATAATATCTGATTGCAGGTTCCTGCAAAGTACAAGTTCTCACAAAAAAAAACCTTTTTTTCATGCTTTCGATCCACCAAGATTAATGGGTCTCACTCAAACTTACACGCGGTGCACCGAAGGAACCTCATGATCGACATTTACAAATATGACCAGCATGCTCTTGGCCATAATTGATCATAAATGCCTCTTATTTTAACTGTCTTCCCTGACACATCTCAGTAAAAACCACACAGAGGTCCCTCAGTAACCATATTGTCACTACTGGATATCCACCTTATTAGGCGTGCTGGTGCTGATACTTGTTTGCAGTCTATGCTACATACCTGAAACTCATCCACCGCTGTTATTGCACGTGGAAAGCTTATGTAGCACTTTGTTGTGTACAGTTGTAAAAAGATCAATGCTGTCTGCACCACACCTGCAGAAAGCATTGATGACTCTGTTGGCTATAAACACATTCTGAGCAACTGCCACCAACAGTTTGAAGGTTTGATGAGCAGAGGGTTGGATAGCTGATTAATGAAACCTGCTTGTGCGTGCGTGAATTTGTATTTGCAGGTATGATGACACGCTGGTAGTACCCATTATTGAGAATACTCCAGAAGAGAAAGACTTGAAGGACCGTATGGCTCGGGCTATGGAAGAGTACGCGGATTCATGTGCTGTCCTCGTCCGCCGCCATGGGGTCTATGTGTGGGGCGAGTCATGGGAAAAAGCCAAGACCATGTGAGCGTTGACCTATCACCTCTCTTTTTTGGGCTGCAAATTCAGCATTCAAAAAAATTTACTTTGCTCGGTTTTGCAGGTGCGAATGCTACGACTACCTGTTTGACATTGCCGTCCAGATGAAGCAGTGCGGGCTGGACCCCTCAGCTCTCCCAACAGAGTGGAAAGGAATAGTTTGATGCCCCCCCCCCAAGAGACATTTATTGTACACAGGTCACCATAGTTCAATCAAGTGAGCAGATTGTAATCATTTGCCTTTCACACCGGGCCTGCTCCAATTTGATGATATTTGATGGCGAGGGCACATTCAAAGTTGAAGTAAAATGTGAATGCCGGTGGTCCAGAAGTCCCTGGAGGTCAGCTGCAAAGCACTGTGGGATAACTAAATCACAAGCAGCTGTCAAATCAGAGGGGTCAAACGCTGTCGTATTCAGGCTGGTCTGACTAAACTGTGCATGCCAACTGTCTGTAATTGTGATTACCTGACTTTGATTCAATCAATAAAAGGATGGAAAATGAATCATGAGCCACATGAGGTCTGTTGGTATAGGTTTTGCTCCATTTTAACAAAAAATGGTCCCAAAGCATCTCTTTTACTTCTCCGGCAAGTTATTTTTAGCTGTTTTGCTCTATTGCATTTAACAAAAATCCACATATTTTTGACTTGAAATGCAACAAATGAAAATCCCCGCATCGCCCTTCATGTAACAGAATTTGTTGCAGGTATTGCACAATGGTATTGGCTACACACATCTTCACGTAGCACAACAAAGCATGCATTCCATTGTCTGCACGCAGATTTGTCATTAAAGCGAGTTGTTCTTTTAATAAGCTCCCTCTGCTGTCCCCATCCCTTTGCTTCCATCACTGTGCTCAAAACAGACTGCTGTCAAACATGTCACAGGCTTGTTAGAATCAGAGAATCAAGAAAATCTAAGAAGCTCTGTCTGCTGCTGCAGAGATCCTCTCATTAGCGAGGAATTGTGGTGTGCTCGTGCACAAGACAAATCTGAGTCCAGCCCTTTGATTTAGAAGGACATTGTAAAGCCCAACTGTCACGAGAATCTCATGTCAGTTGTCAGATTCTAGTTTCTTGGTTTGTTTATGCACTTGGCTTGTTTGTGGAAGAAATGTCTTATAATAGAGTAATTGCATCCAAACATCCAAGCATTCATACAGTACATTCTAATACCATTCCAACGTAGATATATATTACTATTTATTACCTTTCAGTTAGCAAAGTAAAGGGAAAGGCATGGACGAATGGACTTGTCTTTCTCACATACATTTTTAGTAATAAAAACTACAAATACATTTCTTATCTGACACTAAAAGTAAACAAAATAGATCAAATGGGATTTTACATTATGTCTTGTAGTAGTTTAAGGATAATTCCAATACTTTTAGAAAAGGCTCCCTTTTCCAATCTATTAAACATTTGATAATAGGAATCAAATTGAGTGTGTCTCTCTCCTGTAACATCACATATTACTTGCTTACTGAATGATTTTTTTGCCTCTTTCCTCCCTGTCCAACACAATAACTCAAGCTAATAATGTGACCTCCACTGTGATTACAGCGGGTGTTTCTGCTCATTTTCTTTTAAAGATAGCGAAGTCTTTGAAGGACTTTCTTGTGACTCAAGTCATCCCGGTAATCGCAGATAACACTGGAGTACTGTAAGTATTGAATTAAGCCAGGCTATACTTTCTACATTCTAATTTTTCACCCAAAATGGAGCAATTGATGTTTACACTATTGTCATTCTTTGATTTGGTAATATTGCTATTGTGCAATCCTCAACCAAGTGATCATGTAGACTCATGTTTTTGTTTTACTTAGCAAATGTTGTGCGAAATTGTTGGCCGATCTACATTCTCATGTTTTTTGGATCAATATAATATAAAGGTTTTTTTTTTTTATCAATACCAGCAAAACTAAAGGTACCTCACATGTGTACGCCATTTCAGTTACAACCAGTGTGTTGAATTTATATTTGCAATCTACTGCTCTTGGATCATTGGCAAAACATTTTCATGATTAAATGCATTTAAACAAATGCAGTGTTTGTAATCAAGATGACTGACAAGACAAGATGACTATCAATGATCAAGGGTTTTCATCACCTGCAATATTTGAAATTAATGAGTAAATGGATGTATGATTCATGTCAGCATAAACAAAATATGAGGTTGGTATTTACCAGAGAACATAGAAAAAACATTTTACTGTTGACAACAAAATGCAGCTTTTGCAACCCCTGACTTGACACCTTATGAGTCTGTTAGGAACTCCTTGCTGACAGAAAATATCTGTTGAGTTGAGGCTGAAAGCATTATTGCGTAACTTCTTATGTAATTTTGCAAGGAAAACTTGTGTTGCTGCTCTGCGTTCCAAATCAGTTAGATGTAATCGACACAAAGTGCAGGATCTTGTCTTTGTTTTCTGATAATGTACACAAAGGTCTGATTTTTATCTTTTCATAAAGGGTTTCTGCTATTTGACTTGGAAAGCAAGACCAGACTGCAAGAGGTGGCTGAATAATGCATGCCTCTGCCTTCCACTATGCAATGCTATGAGTGTTTATTGAGCATGCATGCTGATGAGCTCATCAGCAGAAAGATAAGCTATCTACATTTCAGCTCCCCTGTGATTTTCAGTGCATCCTAAAATAGAAAAATAAATTCAATGTGGCTATAGTGCTGTGTTAAAAATGTACAATATTGAAATGACAAAATGTGAGTGGAGGTTGGTGAGGAAAGCTTGCTGGGGGCTGTCTATAATTAGGGACAAAAAAGCACGTTACCAATTAGTGGGCGGGTATTAATTGATCTGATCAAGTAAACAAATAAACAGTGTAATAATAATTATTTGAGGTAAAATGCCCGTTAAACAGCTTGCAGAGTTAATTTGGAATTTAATTTGTAACTTGAGTTTTATTTTGCATATAATTGCTTTTTAAAAATAAGGGTATTATGTGCACTATTGGCTCCCATAAAAACCATCCAATCGATATCATTTAGAGCTGTCTCTGTCGGTGGTGTAGCTACAGTTCAAATGAAAAGTACAGCAATTAAAATGCATTCAGGGTTTTTAAATAATTTCAAGATTTATCACATTAAACTAAGACCAATGTAAAGTGTCAGTACTCAGATATATTTGTGATTCCAGGCTGACTGCACTGAGGATGTGAGAAGACGCATTACTTGAATTTATGATTGTCATCCATTTTATCGCTCTTGAGTCAGACATATATTTCACTGTCCTGCTTTCAAAGTCAATCCAACATCATAACTTTAGCTTTAGGGATTTTTCTGATACAGTGAATAATAACATTAGCCTGTATATTGTCCTGTGGGCCAACAGCAGCTAATTTAATGGTCTGTTTGACAGAAAATCTACCCCTCCCTTACCACATCTATTCATTTAAGAAGAAATTGCAGATTTATCTAGAGGGAAATACAATTAGCTTGTATAGAAGAGGATCAATATCATTTATGATTGTGACTTATCAGGAACCTGGCTGTCTCTTTGGAATCAGGGGAATTATTCCCAATCAATAAATCTTCCACATATGCTCCCTCCTTCTCCTTCTTATTTTTTTTCTGTCATTCTGACTTGCCGTAATCTTGATATTTCTATGCATAAGTGTAATTAAAGGCGGACATGGGTGCACATTTGCACTTAAAAGCTATGGTGAATTCTTTATTTTTATTGATAATCTTTTTTTCTCAGATCCATCTGTTTGAGGTTCTGTTAAGAGCTCTTGGGATGAGAGCCACGGCTGAGGAGGAAACCAAAGCTGGATTTGGAGCTGTGTTCTCCCAGCCAAAGTGATGATGAACTCTACGTTTGAAGTCAGTACATGCAGGCACTTCCTCAAAGAATACCAGACTTAAAATATAAACTCAAAGCCCCGCTAACTGATCAAATATTAATAAGTACTTATTGTACATTGATCATCTCACTACTCTTTATGGACTTTTCTTTTTTGATTATTTTTCCAAGTACCGATCATTAAAATTGAATGCAGCGATGCCACATTCATGACAAGATGTCTTCAATGCAGCCAGTAGCGTTGCACTTCCGAGATACCAAAGGAAGCATGGGGGGGGTCATTATCAAAGCTGCTCCTTTAAATATTGATTTCAGTGTTTAATGTTGACAAGCCCCTCCAAACCATAATGCACCAAACAAATATAGCAGCAGACCAGCTGGTCTATTGATTTGACCAACAGACCAGCAGACAAAACTGCTGACTAAAATGCTAAAGCACACATTGATCACATTTATGTAAAACGAAAAAAAAGTGTTTGTTATCATAAAACTGAATAAATCAATTAAACTGTATTTATTCACAGTGTAGCGATGTTGGGGCAAATTTGGAAAATGTACCTTTGTCTTGTTAGGGGGCACCAGTCAATCATTAATTGTTTAACAATTGACAATTTCAAACATTTTGAAACAATCTCGTCTGAAGTAGTGGATTCTTACATATTGTTCTATTTCTGCAAGAAGAAATACCACAAGACAATCTCTGTATGAATATAAACAATTTATTGAAAAATAATAATGATGAATAAATCAAATAAAAGATCAAAACTGTAACCAATAGCATTGGATAAATGATAGTTGGTTGAAACAGGGAAGAAGGGGAGATAGAGATAGAAGAAATAAAATAAAGTAAAATCAAAGTAACAAATAAAAGAATTAATCTAAATATATATATAAAAGCGAGTTTGTGTCAAAAATTAATGTATCTATTAACGGAATTTAATAACTTCCTATCGGCATCAACTCAGTTTGTGTGGAGTTGGAGGTCTTACTTGCAACCAGGATAATGTTTTGTGTTGGAACCCCAAAGGATCGTCTCATAGAGGCTGTTGAATCTGATAACGTCGGCGAGGTTGGCTCTCTGACGTAATGATAATGTCAGTGAGGTCAGGACGTCCACGCGGTAGCTCCAAAAATCAGATGAATCTCTCAGGATGTTATGATGGTTGCAAAGACATCAGGGACAAGACTCAGCCGCAGGAAAAGGAAACATTTGCATTGGTCCTTATTTGAAAACTAATGAAAAGGATCTCCTTGACTAGTAGAGTGGGATAGTAGATTGGAGTTTGAAGAAAGGCTTAAAGATTAACAAAAAGACTAAAAACGTCCAAAAAAGGAATCTTCCTGTTTACGTGGGTTAACAGGGCAAAATGAGATAAAAGTCTGAGGTGAGTTTAAAATAAAAGTTGTACATTTTCTAGAGTTCAATTTGTAAAAATTTAAAGAGTCAGTTAAGAGTAGTTGTGGCAATAAACTTGGCTTGGGAAAGTTTAGAAGAAAATTCTGCAACGACTCAGTCGAAGTACTTGGAATAAAAAACTGGCTCAAAATTTAGATGGGAGCGGCTAAGAAGTTGCAAAGAAATTTAAAGAAAGAGCTGCATGGAAATTTGAAGAAAGAGCCAGCGTTAAAGAAAAAGCGCAAAACAAGCAAGCACAAAAGAGAGTTTAGAAAAGAGCACAAAAGAAAAACAAAAAGCAGAAGCTTTAGAAAAGAGAGAAAAAGCAAGCCTTGAACAAAGGATGCGTGTGAGTTTTATCCCAGTTGGGCGTGTAGCTAGAAAGAGCAGCTCATTGGAGAATTGCAGATTTTGTGGCAGCAAAGGGGTGGAGGAAAGAGTAGAGGGAGACACGGAAAAATCTGCCAAAACCAGAATGTTATATATACATTTGATTTGCTTTGTCTCCAAAGAGTTACAATTATCCACATTCCATGGATATAGTCCTAACTAAACATAGCACTTTGATTACCGACATACTTTGGTTGCTGAATTAATAAATGATGAATATCAAAGGGAACATATGCATTGGTTTGGCTACATGACCATAATCATTGACACATGTAAACACATATTCACATTGTCTATGACGTAAATTATAGCATGCACGACAGGATAATAGTTGGTACACTTTAAACACGTAATTAAGATCAGTATGTGGAAAAAGTATTCACAGTTATCATTCTCGGTCAGGGGTCAGTGCGACTCTTTGTGTGACCAGCTAATTAAAACAGAAAATTAAGAATTTAGCCTTCGAACTTCGTAGAACAACCAGAGTTGGACAACATTTGATGCCGCAGTAAGATGGCTCAGGTTAAAACTGAATTTGTGAGGTTACATATTTTATTCAGTGAGATTTGCATTTGTGTGTGAATGTGATGTCCATTCCTTCATAGGAATTTTACGACTAAGGCCTGGTGTTGTTTCCTTGGTTTAGGAAGACGGGTTCGTTAGTCCAGGTCTGATTCCTCTCGGGGCTGGAAGGAGTGTGTTTGCATTAAAGGTCAGTTCTTGACCTCCGTGTCCAGTCCAGTGATTTTTATTGCTCGTCAGAGGAACCTCCAACTGATCTGGCGAGGCTCATGTTGACATCTTTATTCCTTGGTGGGGAAACGAGTTGTCTTTGGTTGAAGATCTGGTGGATATGTTAATTTCAAACAGGAAGGAAATGGCCAGGTCTCACAGTCTGCCCTCTGTGATCATGGTTGTGGTAAATCCCAAGGAATGTAGAGTGAAACAAGAGGAAAGGCGAAACTCACTACAACAGTGATTACAGCACAGATCAAAATCACATTAGCACAACAGTCACATTTGGACTGAATTGGGATGGTTCGGGTCTGAAATACGCGAGGGTCCAGGCTGAATCTATTTTGGTGTTAAAACAGCTAAATATGTAGAATCTGTTTCCAGAGATTTTCCGGCTGCAATATGGAAGAAGGCTGAAATGCAACATCTGCCATCCTCTAAAAGTTCTAATTTTTGGCTGTGACATGCTTGTTATTTTAAGCTTTCGACAAATTTATGGTGAGACAAAAGGAAGAGAGGTAATCAGAAATTCAGACTCCAAAGAGGTCATCAGAAATTCAAAAAATTATATATACGTACACATACACATATATAGGCCCCCTTTGGCTTGACTTTCATAGATCTTCAGTTTATTTATTTAAAAAAAAAGAGGTTTCGCAGGGAAGTTCTTTACATCTTCATCAGCAAATTCAAAGCAGGCGAGAAGACAAAGTCATGTTTGCCCCAAGCAAAGAGCTGTTGACGGTCTGATAAGTACGCTTGAGAAGCTGATTCACATTGGAATTTGGCAGGCTTCAAACAGTTGCTCTTCACAGAGTGCATAAGCAAAAATAAGTTTCCAACTCTGCAGCAGCACCACCAATGTGGAGAGAGCTCTTTTGTTTGCACGGCTACAACTCACTTCAGCCTTAGCTACTTAACTTGATTTATAAGGCTTGCTCAGCTCATTTAGCGACCTATCTAGGTTAGATAATGCAGCATGCGGCTCTGTAAATTAAACCCGATATGTAAGGCTCGGTAATGCTGATCTGAAACAAGCACTTTGCCCCAGGTCCTCACTTTGTTTTGCTTTTAACCTTGTAGCCAATGGAAAGTAGTCTTTACCCCAAGCAGAGCACTTTAATTACTGCGATAATTCAGAGGCACTTTTTGTGTTTGCACAACTGCCACTGTAGCGTTGCATTAAGACAAAAATTCAGGTGTGAATTTGTAGTCTTTTTGCTTGTAATTGTATGTTAAAAGATATTACTTACACGGCAAACTCCATGCCATTGATTGTTCAATCTGAGATGGTTATATTTTTTGTTTAAATAACATGTAAAATACATCAAAGAGGCAGTTGGCACCGGGTTTAAGCTATCAGTATTGGACAAATGTGGATCTTGACATGGGAATATCTGTATTATTTCTGTCAATTTTACGAAAACTAACATAAATATAACAATGATCATTCAACCAAATTGAAAAGTTCCAACAAAACGTGTGCATGTGTGAGATTAATAAGAAGATGTTGATTTTGTTGACGAGATTATGAATTCAATGAGGATCTTATTTACTACAGGTACTGACTGTGAATGCCTCTATAGCACTTTATAGGTTTTTCTCTGCCATGATGGCGGTTTATCTACTTGCATCGTAGTGTTGAAATTCAGTCAGTCATTGAATATCTAAATCAAGATAATAATAATAATAATAATAATAATAATCAAGACAAGATAAAATATCACACTGTAGCTGGTGTCTGACCTAAAAGGTGTGAGGCAGGAAATCTGGGTAAAAATAATAAAAAGACCGTCCAAAGCAGTTATTATAGCAGTTACTCACCATCCTCCACAACAACGCGAAAACGTTTTTAAGTTTGGGTTGTATTACATTCTTGTCAATCACTACTTACCCTTGATGAGAGACTCGCCCAGTTAAACCACTTTGACATTGGCTTGTTTTTTTGTTGTTTGTTTTATATCACCAGGGGAAAAAGTCTTTGTATGTCATGGTTTTATGTGGAAGATTTCACCATATAAAATGTGTAATAGTCTCAGGCAAGGCCAAAGTGAAAAAAGAAATTGCATTAATTTATCTGATGTGGCTAAAGTAGATTACACCCCTTCCTTGGTCTTATAAAAATGTCTGCTGACGATTTACAACCTATAGAGAACCAACATTAGAAAATCATTTATCCTGGTGGCTCCATGAGTAGCATTTGTTACTGTATTCACATTATCACCTGCTGGCTTTCCTTTCCATATTTTCCATCACTCTCCAGCATCTAAGGGAAAATGACCCAAAAAGCATTTTTCTGTCTAAGTGTGCTGAGTGGACTGACAAACATATACTTACAGGACTTGTGTCTGAATGTCAATAATATTAATTTATACCACCACTTGGCTCGTCACGAGGCTTTTACCGAAGCTAAAAATCATAAACACATTTACACTTTAATCAATATCACAGGAAATATGGTGCAGGCAATGAGTGTTACTTTTCTCCTGAGACGTTGGTGCCAAACACGTTAATATAAGTTGAAGAATAATTTATGGGTCGAGCGGCGCCACTACAGCACTTGAACCGTTCCGACGTCCCTCGCCTGATTGAGTGGGCTCAGGGGACAAAGAAAAAAAAAAAACGAACCTTTTTTTTTTCCAGTGCTTGGAAAGGACTGCCCTGTGTGGCAACCTATACTGAAGTGGTTCTCAACTGGTCTCATCCTGGGACCCACATTGATATAATTCAAACCAAGTGTAACGTGCGCGTTTAGTGACTCGCGCACTGAGTGACAGTTTGGTTGTAGAGTAGCTCAGAACAGTAGGTGGAGGAAGAGTTATGGGAGGGAGGGGGACT
>CAESWR010001095.1:85959-98637 GCA_903171835.1 Mullus surmuletus | reverse complement strand
GTGGACTGTCTGATTGTCAGAGATTTATGCTCCTGTCACCATTTCCATATGAGTATATCCTTCCTCTCATGTCTGAATTAATCTTTTGTGTGGACGCTCACCCTGGGTTATGGTACAAAAGACAGTAACATCAGATCTTGTACACTGATTAATGCAACCATACAGTATCTGCTACCACCAGCCATTTCAGAATGTGTGAGAGAAATAGCTTTGTTAGGGTGAACATTTTTTTATCACAAATAGTTAGTTCTCAGCAAACACTTTTTCCCCTTGAATATTGATTAATTACACAAATGTGTATAGTGTTCAAAATTATTTAAGCAGTGAGATAAGAATCAAAAGTTCGGTGCATTAGTACTGCTGAGAGATTGATCCTGCAGACAATCCAACAAATGGAAGGTCACTGCCTCGGTCATTTATGACAGCCTCTGTCCACTCTGATTAAGAGAGGCATTGAACTTCTCACAGTGGGAGATGTTTCAGTATCTTCAGCTACAGTATCTGTAACTCAATATATGGCCTTAGTGTTCTTCTTGGCTCATGATGTTATTCTTGAATTTTCTAAACCATAACAACAACAATACTGCTCATAACAACAATAATAATATACATCGATTAAACCCAATGTTTATTCTTTGTTTTATGTGTACAAGCAAACACGTAGTTAATTAATCAAGTAATTCCTATTATTTTGATTGTTTTATGGTAGTTCTGAAAAAAGGGACATTTGTTTGTCTTAAATCTTATTTTCATTTTGTAGAATATATCACAGATATCTTACATCAACAGGTGACGCATAATCACACATCGAATACAGGCTAGCATCTGCCAAGTTCCAGACTTTCATTATATCATTTCAGCGGGAAAAATGTTAGATACCCCAGAAAGTTTGTCACCTCATGGCTCAAGATGGCTTGGAGTAATGTGGCTCAATACCTCGAGCTCCAAGTGTCCTGGATTAAACACTGAACTGCTGAGCTGCTGCAGCCTACAATGGCTGACAGTGTGGCAGAGTGTGTGCGTAAATGGGGCACAACCGTAAAACGCTCTGAGTGGCTTTAAGGTAGAGAACATATAAATGCAGCCAATACCTTTCAAATCTCATCTTATCTTCATCCCTTCACTCAAGGCATCGTATGAATCAACTGACCTCTTTCATCCCAAATCATTTCAACTCTTGAGCACATTTCCAGTGCAGAGATGTTTTATGCTTCGGAGCTCGGCAGTGCACCGCACAGATCAAATATAATAGACATTGGTGCATAATGAGCTGATTTTGTCATTTCTCAGCACCATGTGGGCCCATGCATGGCGGAAGAGCCGTAACTCAGGAGGCTGCGGTTTGTTTTATTGTGACAAGCTATGGCGTTTATGGCAAAATAAGAGGACACACTAAATTTCCCATAACCGCCACCCTAGTGCACTCCTCAACACCCAAAGCATTAGCATTTATCACTCAGCTTGCACATTTAGTCTCTCTGAGCTGCAGGTTGGTGCGGGGTGGTAAAACTGTCGAGAAAAGTTACCCGATGAAAGATAAAGGAGCTTGTTTTAGAAGCCTCTCTCTCTGTCTCTCTGACTTCATGTTTATGCTAATGAGCATCATTATCATACCTAATATAAATCTGGGCTCTTGCAGCAGGTTACATGACCAGGAGTCTGTACTCTTTTGGAGGTCATTCAAATTCTAAGGAGAGTCGTTGCAATTAATCAAAATAATGTATTCTGGAGAACCAGGGACTGCTGGACAGTGGTATACAACAAAGACGGGAGTGTATTTGACCATGCGCCAACGTACCCATATTGGCGTGGCGTAAAAGTGGAGACAGCTTTGCATAACTCTTCATTGTTTCTTTGCTCCTAAAATAATCCAGCCTCGAACCAATGAAAAGGGGTATTTTTTAATCCTTGCTTTTTTCCCCTCCTCAATTCTTTTGTACTTTATTTTCACCATGCGTCACAAAAAAAATAGTGTTTTGCATAATAGGCCTGTGGCTCCTTGCAAAGCCGCCACCAGCTAAAGTCTGCTGCAGATATTACTGCAAGCATTGCATATATTGATGTCATTGTCTTTTTCCATCCCCATCACAAAGCCTGTTACGCTTTTGGGGCCGAACACAAGGGTCAGCAGGTCAGTTTGATAGTGAGTCCATTTTACAGCAAAAAATGACGGTGAATGTTTTTTGTTCTTTTTTCTTTTTACTGCTTTCAAATTACATTAAAATCTTTTTAACAAGTACAAAGCGTGATTACGAATACTGTTTCACCACTATACAGTAACTCCATGTAACCTGAGCAGAGAATAATATACTTCAAGTTGGGCTTTTTGTTTTTGTGGGAGTTGTTGATTTCTTTTTCTTTTTTTTCAGACCTTCATATTAAAATGTAAACTGGCAGTTCTGCTCTCCAGCAGTATCTCACTGGCTCTTCTTCCTGGAATATGTATATATGTAATATCCTGGTGGAAAGATTTGAACGCCTTCACAAGCCATTTCACCATGCAAGTTTTTTTTGTCCCCCTTCCTTTTAATCCACAAAGGGGTTTTAGTATAATATGCATAAGCATAAATGCCACTTCAATTATCTGGAACAGCTGTAATGAGAGCGAACACTGCCCATTAAGGATCATCCTCCTGTGCTAGTTATTGCAATCACTGAATTTTATAATATAAATGACATAAAAAAACAAATAAGCAAAGTAAAATGCCTCAGGTTCTCAAAGTGAATTCCTATTTGGTCACGAGCAGAACAAATCAAAGCAGTAATGACTGCCTCTGTCAAACAGGAAGTTGGGGGGTGGGGAGTCGGGGGGGGTTGTGTCACACACAGACTGGGGATGACATGATGTGGACCCAACCAACTAATACATAATTATAGCTAGATTATGTAGTTTTACTACATGATATTAGGAAAATGCAAATTATATGCTTATTTGTGTACAAAGCGAAACATTTTTTAAGCATGCCCTCTGCTCAGAAATCCATCCATCTGCTATATCGCTTATCCTTTGGTGAGCTGCTATTCCCAGAACAGGCTGCACCGATGACCATATATGTTGGTCATCAGCTGGTCATTTTCTGTTTTTGCACTTCTGTAGCTAAAAAATCTAAAGAGTTTTGTATTTATTAAATGCCAAAGTGATTGTTGTCTAAATGACCTCTGTCACCTACGCATAGCTTGTTTTCATTGATTTTTATTTCTACATTGACAAGTAATTCATTCTTAATGTGATTTATATATATATAAGGGACCTGGTGAACACAAGACAAAGACAATAATGTTATTCAAAGCAGAATGTTTGCCAAGTCTGAAAACATAGCATTCACCCACCCTGTCAATGGCATGTTGATAAGCACAAATTAAGCATATGTGTGAGCCGCCCCCTTAAACTGCACTCTCTGTCGCCACTCCAGCTGGAGGTTGTTCAAAGTGTCTCAAAGTTCACTTTGAGGCAGGTTGATGTATGTAATCCATGTGTTCAAGCAACATCTCATCAGACCACTCTGAGAGAAAATGATACTTTTACAGCATCACTCCTGACGTGGGCATTTCCCGTGCGTTGACATACAGGTAATACACTCTACTTGATGCTAATAACACAGTCTCTCAGTCTGTCTTTCATGGAATTTAGGCCAAACGTGACAGGAATACTCTCCTCTTCAAAGTCAGGCAGTTGGTTGTGCGGGTAGACTCCTGTTCGTCGACTGCAGCGGCGGGGAACACGGAGAGTCAAGCACCCTCAGCCTTTGCTCTCTGCGTGGGCTTCATCTTCTGGATATCTGTCTCTTTGGGGGCGGCCATTTTAATATTCAAACCAAGCAGAGAGAACAAGTGCAGAGGGACAGCGGCCATTTGAATAATTGAAGAGGATCCGTAGCGCTGGAGGATCCTCTCTCTCCTTCCTCACTCTCTCCGTTTTTTTTTCTCACCCACCCCCCAACCACACACGCTATTTTTTTCCTCCCCAGTCTGGCTTCTTGAAGTTTGTCCCAGAAAGCAGTCTGGGACATGCGCTACCACAGCAGCAGATCCAAAGATCCCAACAGGCTGATGGAAGAAGATAGCTAATGGAAGAAGACGGAGAAGAAGGAAAAGAGAAAGGGAGATGTAAAGGCCAAATCTATTTTGACAGAAAATCAGATGCAGACTAAAACGAGGAATAAAAAGAAATAACTAAAGCCATTTCTGCCCATAACTTGTTACACACTATACATTTTCCCATCTGTGTCCTTCAGTTTGTTTGACAGACTTTAAAGCCAGGATGTCTGAATAAGTCGGTAGGAAGAACCTTTTTCCTCCCAAAAGACTGGGGCAGACACTAAACTGTTATAACATTTCACAACAGTATTTTACAGAAGAGTATTTAAGCTGCCCTACGATTCTGTGTGAATTGAGATTGAAAGCAAATATCTATATTTCCTTCAAACCATCGCACAGAAATGCAAGCACAGTCCAAACCATGTCAGACTTCCCTCCCTTCATCAGAAACAGAAGAAATAGAAACTGTCAAGCTGTCAAATGTGCTTCAAACTCCACATGCTGATTTACCGCCCAGAAGTTGTTTGTGGGCTGGAAGTCTTTGGTATTGAATATGAGTGTTGCTGTTGTTGTCATATGGATCTGAACAGGCCTTAATAAACTATATTGTTCCTGTAAGAAAAAGGCTGTAATTAGGGAGTACGTTGTTGAAGTAGCATGTAGCTGACATTGATTTGATAGTGCAGATCTGCTGAGGCTCACAATTGCAGCACGCTGCATCCCGCCCCTCTGGTTCTCATGCACTTTATTTATACATTTTTTTCTTACGCACTCAGGAGATCTTTAGGAATTAAAATTCACATTTCATCAAAGCATAGGAAAAACGCTGATGAGGGACAAAAAAAAATACATATCGAAAGCATCCCTGCTGTGTGATAGAGCAAAGTAATTTATGGTTTTGTTGCCCATGTTATTATTCACAATTATGATCTGAATTGAAGTGATGCACCAGGTCCAGTATGCAGCACTTTAAACATTTCTTTTCTATACTTTTCACTTTTATAAACCTTGGATTTGATTTCCACCGATTGGGCGGGATTATGTCTAATCTGCTGGAAATTGGCTGTGTTTTGACAATCCTATAAATTATGCATGAAGAGGAAAAGGTCTGAACATCAGGGAATTGTCAGAAGCACACATTAAAAAAGGAATTTATGAGTGACGGTTTAAAAAAGATTTTCTATTGTCCGCTGAATGTAGACTTTATGTCACATCACAAGTAGGTTAAGAGGCATTCTGTGGATGAATAGTTGCAAAAATCCTACCACAAACCTTTTTGAACTCAATTAAATTCTCTTCCTCATGTCTTTCATGTAAGTATGTTAGCATTAGAATGCACAGCTGCATTTGAAAGCTTCTTGTGTGTGCTGCTATGAAGTATCGTGCTTCATGACATAATTGTGCTGTCGCACTGCTGACACTTACCCAAGGATGCGCTACGGTTGCAACTGCCTTTAGCAGAACAGTACTTTATTTTAGTTAAATTAGATAGTTAAAATGATAGATGCAAGTTTCATGTATCAATACATCATCTATTGTTCTTTTTGACACGTGAGAGTCTTGTTGGTTCTGACACAGACTACAGTCCTAAGCCCGGCACATCTGCAGGGCAGAGGAGGCCTCAGCCCTGTGCTGCTCTGCTGCCGCACATTAAATCATACGGTCAAGAAGAGGGACACGTGTAGCTGACCTGAAGAACCTGGAATCATCCTTCACAACCTGGAGACATATTAATAAACATTTCTGGGACACAGAACAAATCAACCCGTGGTGTTGCACCATGGAGCACTGGGGGCTGTTGTGTTTCAAAACTCAGCAACTGCTTGCCAGGAATTCTAGGGCAGCACCAAGAATTCACATCCTGCCCTGGGACAGTTTACTCTTGTTTTTTGAGAGCATTCAGCTTGATTTTGAGCAGCGTGTTTTCACGACAATTTGATTGTGTGCTCTTAACTTCTTTTAATACAAAGAATAATTAATTTCAGTTTCCTTGTCCACATTGCTAGCTTTGATTGATTTATTGAGTTTTATTTTCAGTAAGTTCAAAAGAAAGTGGTAAAAAAAAACAAATAGAAAAAAGAAACAATACAATATATTCGAAAGGGAGTGGGAGGATAAGAAAACGTATCAAGTCCCACCCATTCTCCATCAGTTATTGTACTCAAGTGCTTCCATGTTTTTTACAAGAGAAAAACAATTTGTATGCCATAATTTAGTGATCTTACAAGAAAAAAAACCAATAAACCCCCCCCCCAAAAAACAATACAATAAAAACAACAACCAACGTAATTCTTAATTTATTGCAATATCTTCTGTTTCATCCATTATATCTACTGAGTATTGTATTTTTATACATTTTTTTTTAAATGTCCTCATGTCTGAGCATTGCTTTAAATTCACAATAGTAACTTTTTCCACATAATTTAAAAGACTGATAATACAGGTCATTTGTGGGATAAAGAGTTTTTCCTGCAGTCCAAGTTACAAGTCTTACCATGCAAAAATCCTCATTACCTCCTGTTGCAGGATAAACATTAGAGACACAATGTAGAAAAGCAATAAAAATGTATTTTGCATTTTTGAGAAATAATTAATGTATTTGGAATTGTATCAGTGGTTTAATGTAGACGACTAGACTTGTGTTGAATTGAGTGATAGACTGCAGGACTGAGAAAATCTTCTCCTCTACTGAGGAATGAAGGGAACACAGACCTGACAGAAATAAAAATGAATTCAGCATATTCCCAAAACGATTCATCTGCTATGTGTTAACATTATGACTAATTTCTGTGTCTAATATTAAGTATGACAAATATGCACAGATATGTCATACTTTTATGGCTTTACCTCAAATGGCTTACACCGAGCTTCATCAAGCTAACCGGACAGCCGAACGCTGCTCAGCCAGCAAAGCACTTGTCTCCAGTCGTTGATGCCACAAGCTATCAGTGTGTTGGAGGCTGCTTGGATACCTTTGTGTAGGTTAACAAGAAGGTTATGCACAGGTATACTGAAGGCTTTGTAACAAGTTCACTTCACCAAAGCTTGTGCATGATTTCCAGGCATGCAATATGAAGCAAGAAAGATTGCAGCGGCTACGGTTTAAGAGAAATTTCAAGACTTTGTGCAGAGCGTGTGTGATATTTATTGTTAATTGCAGGTAAAAACCAAATAGGCAAATACAAAAGATAAAGGCAATTGAAAATAGATGGAAAATATTATGTATTTATGTTGCGCTTTTTGCTATCTAAACCAGAGCAAAGTGACTCACATGTGCTACAATGGGATGCTATGGGTAAAGCCAGCAGAGCAACACAACTTCTTAATAGATAAGACAAGATATCTGCTGCCAGCTGCTCTCATCAGTAACTATTACTTCCTTTTTTTCCCTTTGCAATGAAAGACCCCAAAATAGCTTTTATTTTCATGCTATATCACTATTTGTAATCTTTCATACCAAATGCTCTGGATTGATGGTAAATGGGCTTCCTATATTGTACTTTTCCCAAAGCGGTAATCCTCCCGACCCCACCCATCCCACCTACTAACCCCCTAAGGTTACAGCACCTGGTATTCCCAGGTGGTATCCCATACAAGTAGAAACCAGACCCCCCTCTGTTTAATGTCCTAGATCAGATGAGACTAGATGTGTTCAGGGTGGATGGCTGTGTTATTGGCATGTCAAAGTCTAATTCAGGTGGGTATCTTGACTGATATGCTAATAGACCTGATGTATATCTGACTGCCCAATCCTTTTTTAATTCTATGTTATGACTGTTTCTTTCCGTCCCCCTATGGATGACCAGAGAGTGGCTCATTTATTTCTTCATATCAGCTTGGGGTAAGTGCAAGTGGCCTACAGAAAAGCCAGCATCGTTACATATTCATTTTCACAGTGTTAGATCTGCCACACTCGAGTTAGGGCTGTACACCTTTTGATATCTTTCCTTATCGTCTTAAGAGGATCTGGAGCTATAATTTAAATAGGTTTCCAACTGGGACTGAATCCTAAATTTTTTAATATTTCAGACGTTTTGGGTGCTATACTTAAAGGCGGCGATGCCCAAATGTGACTCTTCCTGTTAATCTCTTTGAAACAAGGAAACTGTCCAAATGTCCTTGTAATACTTGCAGAATGGGATGATTTGATTTTGAATTTGTAACCAAGACCACTTACTGTAAATATTTGTAATAAGGGTTAAAATGCAGGAACTTTGGAACTTTGAAATCACTGTGGATCATATGTACAATTGTCTCTTGTAAATATTATTTCAATATTATAAAATGTCTTCAAGAGAAGACAGCAAGTCCAATTGGCTACTTTAGAGTAAGCAGCATGAACTCCCTCCCTTGCATGAAGCTATCAGTAGGAAGTTATCACCTCTTTCATTGCAAGGATCAAATTAACAGTCTTTTCCTATTGCATGGTTAATGACTGAGACACAGTGGTGTAAAGTCTTACAGAGTCCGAATTACCGTCAATAGGTTCTCATGTGCAAATGGTATGTACGCCTCAAAAATGTGGTGTATGCCCTTTTGTGTGCTCATGTTCAGATGTATCAGGAGTGAAATGACTGTGACATAATTACTCCTTAAGAGTGATGTGCACATCAGAGACACACAGGTGTCTGCAATTTTTTTGTTGTGTTGCTGAGTTTGTGCTAAGGCTCAACCGTCTCTCAACTCACTCCTCAAAATGTCTGATGGAACTTTTTATTCTCAACACGTAGGCTTGTTTGATACTGTGTAACAATATTCTTTATACATATTTACATTTTATTTTGATGAAAATACTTGAGGTTAAGCTTTACCTTGATTCAAGGGTCCATAATCTAGAAATCATGCAATCTTCCTCCTTCTTTTTCCTTCTTTGTAGACGGGGTGATATATAGTCCATCAAGCCATATAGGCCTAAAATACGATGGACTGACTTTTGATTTATGTTTAAACCCCCCTATATTTTTTTAATTATCATTCCCATGTTCCTGGTCTTTCAAAAGGGAATTATTAAATCTTCATTGTTGAGTTTCATTGTTAATTACAACAGGGGTGAGGAGGACTGACAAGGGAGCATGATCTCAGATAATAGTGTTATGAATCGATTCCATTTCCAACCAAAGAGAAACAGGTAATCAATTGGACAGTATGAACTGTGAGCATGGGAATAATAAGTGTGTTTTTGTGTGTCCGGAATAACAACACACCTTTAATCACAAGATGCAAAGAGCTGGTTTGCATTCTTGAGAGGGTTCAGTAGAAGCTCCATCCCATGCATTGATTAAGGTCTCCCTGGACCAGATTCAACTGTTAACTGAAAACACCTGAGGAAATAACAGAGATTTAACATTTTTGATACCACTACATTGCTGAAAATAGTGCAACAAACAATTAACTCATGATTATCATCACCATCTGCATTGCCCATAACATTCCCTACCTGAGGGTCCTTCCCTGCCTCCGGGTCCTCACTTCTCCTCCTTTCACCTGTAGCTCTGAATATTTAGGCCCAGTAGTGAACATCTGAAAGGGGGATTTTGCAGTGTTCTATATCTCTAGCATGCTATCTTTTTCTTCTCAGTTCATTCTTTTTTAAAGTTTTTTTTTTTACGGCAGAAACGCCATTGTTCAACCGTGCCTAATTGAACCAGAATCGGACACAGAAGTAGAGGTTCCCGTTCCTGAACATGTGATCTAATCCACTATAGAAAAGTGAATGTTGTGTGCATCATGACGCGTGACGTCTTTGATTGACATCAGATGATAGAAAAGAGTTGAGTTGATAAATCAATAATTCAATAAATTAATGTATTCAGTGATTCAGAGGGTTTGATGACGGTTGTTCAAATAATTCTAAATAACAATACGCCTGACATCCTCCACACCTCGCCGCGGAGTTCAGCATCTGTCCGCCTGCACCCGATCAGATCTTCCAAAATCTTGTTAGATCGGCTGAGCTATGCTGCGCGACAGTCAGACGTGGTCTGAGCAGGTGTAAGCACAGGTCAATTTTCTGCACTCTTTCTCCGCCAGGTGCATCTCCGCGACACTCCCTCTGCTGTGCTGCATGCCCAGACTGCTCTGCCACATTGGCAAACACATGCAGTCAGCCTTGCGCTGGCACCAACATCTGGATACCCCAGCATTTGTGCCCTGCCGGACTTGCGCCGTTCATGAAAATAGAGCCCTCAGAGTCAACAAAAATATCTATTTTATATTTACTTCTTTCCACATATGACTTTTGATTAATTTCATTTCATTTTCTTGTAAAATAGATGTATTTTGAACATGTATGGGCCAGTGACTGGTGTGGGTGTCACTGGCCCGCCCGGGCCCATTACTGGCTACACGAGAGCCCCACACTACGCTGCCCTGCTGTGTAGAGTCTGTTTGTGATGGGTGGCCAGTGCTGCTGCCTGTGTTCACCGCAACCGTGACAAATGTGACAATAATACAAACAAACATCCGCACTCCAAACATGTTGTAGCGACACGACACCGGTGTTTCTTGCGATAACGCCGTGTTTGCTTCAAACACAAGATTAGCCGGCGGGGGCGGCTACAAACAACCACAGTTTGGCCGGCAGCTACAGCTGCGACCATGTCACGGCTACATCACGGCTGCATCGCCACTGACCCTGAGTGGGTAAAATCTGCAGTGGAAACACACCAGGTACTGTACCGAGTGGAGTGGAGTGGAGTGGAGTCGGTACTATGTGGTGGTAAAGCACCATCACTTCCTCCAGGTACAGTATGTTGCTAGACAAGGCGTTTGATAAGGAAATTGAAGTAGGAGGGGCAGTTGTGTTGTTATAATGGGGCAGCATGGCTCAGTGGGAAGTGTGGCCGGCTTGTGATCAGAGAGTTACTGGTTCGGTCCCCTGTTCTGAAAGTGTCCTTGAGCAAGACACCCTCAACAGCTCCGAAAGAGCAGTACTCCCTCCACCATCACTGAGGGAATGTGGGTGTGAATCACTGTATAACGTAAGCACTTTGAGTGCATTTCAGGTAGAAAAAGCACAATTAGCTGTTCACATAATTGTTATGTTCCACAGGGTCGGCATTAGGAATGTATATCCCAGTAGACATCTAGTAACAGCCAAAAACCCTTGTTTGCACTGTTCTGTTGCCATGGCAGTAATAATATTCTATTGCGTACAATGTTTCCTCTTAAAGGGAAAGTTCAGTTTTTTTTAAGTTTGGTTGTATGAGCTACATATGGGCACTAAGTACATTAGATGCAGTACACAGCTCTCTCCTCTCACTCAGTAAGCCACAACTGCCCAAACTTTAGGGCGTAGAACCAGCCACAAACAGGGAAGTATTGTACCAAATAAACAGGCAAGTTTATCTGGAACCAACCGACGTCACATCACGTATTCCCCAACGCAGCCTTGCCAGAGAGCTTCCTCCGCAGTGCGCTAAAACACTCATCCGCTCTGGATCCCTCACGCACTGACGTGAATCCGCTAGTTCCAGATAAACTTTGTTTTTCCGAAAAGTTAATGCAATTGAAAAAATTCTATGTAGCGTACTCTTAAACTGTAGTATTATTTTTAGATGGAAGTTGTTGTAGGCACAAAAAATAGCCTGTTTATTTGGTACAATAAGGTTCGGCGTCCCAAAGTTTGAGCAATTGTGGCTTACTGAGGGAGAGGAGGGAGCTGTGTACTGCATCTAACGTACTTAGTGGCCATATGCAGCTCACACAACCCCACTTAAGAAAAAAAAACGGAACTATCCCTTTAATAGTAATAATTTGAATCATATCAGCCCCAGGGTGCGTATGAGAAATACCTAGTGAGCCTGGTTAACCAGTCCAACCCTGCTCACCACGTAAAACAAATGGCGTTTAAGAATAAAGAATACTGCTGCCAGATGAAGAGTGTTGTAGTACCTGCTGATGTAACATCATTGATGGTCTATTTTGGTTAGGTGTAGTGTTGCTGAATGACTGCACAGATGATCTGAACGTTTAAATCAAATAACTTCAGTCCGGTGTGTGTGTATGTGTGTGTGTGTGTGTGTGTGTGGGGGGGGGGGTGCGGCGTATGTTGCAGTGTGACCACAACATTAATCATCTCGCCGTGGGCACCGTGGAGGGGAGGGGAAACCATGGGACCCGAGCCTACGTGTTGACTGCGAGCTCCTCTGTGGGCGCAGACACTGGAAAGGGTTTTGGATGACTGGATGGAGACGCACGCCTGTAGGTGGCAACCATTCCTAAGCAACGACCAACTCCGGCTCACACGATCGCACACACCAACACGCTCGGAGACATTCACACCCGGAGCTTTCTGCTGTTGACGCCATCGATCCCTAATTATTACGAACGACCACCGCGTTGATTTAAGTGGACACGTGTGTGCAGGCAAAGCGGTCAAAGTTCAAGTGCTCCCGAAGCGACACGCACAGGCGGGGGCGCGCGCACACACACATCACTTCGCGCAATACACGCGCACATACACACACGTGACTCCCAAAGGCGTGCGCGCGCGCGGCAAGGGGGGCAGATCCATGCCGGGAGATTTCAGCGTGCTCGCTATTCAAGTCATGGACTGCAGCGTGAGGGGGGGCGCGCCGGGACCCGAAAGCCGCTCCGCTCAGTGTGCAGCACACGGAGGCTGCCGCCGCCACCTGGATC
>CAESWR010001095.1:47819-59359 GCA_903171835.1 Mullus surmuletus | reverse complement strand
GTTTAAGCATTTCAGTGCTTTCATCCTCATCGCATCCAACAGTTTTTTGGGGATAGACATGGTTTAGATTTGGATTCAGCAAGCAAGCAAGTCAGTGAGAATACTAAGACAACATTTTTCAGTGAACACCATCCCTGGAGGATGACAAATGTTCATGAAAATAGGCATTATTTCTCAGCAGAGATTCATCCGGTCAAATGAGAGTGCTATAATTTCCGCTCCTGTTAGAAGAACGGAGTTTGGCCGATAAGTCAGCAGCACCCCACAGCTTGCAGAGATTTATTTCCCCAACACCGGTGACACAGAAGCTGTTGTGGGGGGAGGGGAAGTTTCAGGTGGAGCAGAGCCGGCATGCATGTCAGTGAGAGATGAAAGCAGCACACGCAGAAAAAAGGGGGCACAGATTTTAAAAGTGGTTTTTGCAGTAAATACTTAATTTAGTCATATAATAAAAAATTGAACAACTTAGCATACATAACATTGGACATTACGGATGGGTTGTTGTTTTATTGGTGAGATTCAATCGCTTTCCTTTTTTTTCCACACTCATTCAACTGCTCAACTGCAGCCATGTAAAAAAAAGAAAAAAAGTCCCCCCCAAATGCCTTGGCTTTTATGCTCTACAAGGAAGAAAATAGATAATACAGGTATAAAACACAAATGTAAGGTAGAAGTGTAAGATTGAATGTAAGATTGCTGTATTCTCATCATCTTGACATTTATACTGCAGAAATATAACCAAAATCCATCATTAAGTGCCCTTCTTAACTCGTAACCTCTTCCATCTGATAAAAAGATAGTTTTTGATTTAGATTTGTTTTATTTCAAGGTTAAAGTTAAAATGATTTATCTACTGGGTACATGTGTGATGAATACCTGCTGCTTTGCCTATTAGATGTCAGGAGAAGATGCAAGATGACAATAAGTTTCTGTGAATTGAAAAGGATTTTTAAGGACATGGGTCTTCTTCAGCTATAGCTACATGCTTGCAGTTACAAACATGAGTCCAAAATGAATGCGATATTACGACTCAGCAGACCAAAACCACTTGGTGTTTTCATAGCCACGTAGCAAGTGCTAGGCTCCCATGTATGACTGGACAACATCTGTGCCGACACATCTTTTAGCAAAAATATGAACACCAATCTTATAGCACTGTTGTAGTGAGTCACGATTTGCGGCATTACTGGCTTCTTTGGCAGAATTCCCTGTCATTAAGACATCAGGTTAATTAAGAAACAACTCTGGTAGCATCATTTGGTCACTCTATTGATGATGATATTATTGTACACTTAGTTTACACTATTCTCTAAATCAGGGGTAGGGAACCGGCTCGCGAGCCAGATTTGGCTCTTTTGGTGGCTGCATCCGGCTCGCAGATGAGTCTTAGCTGACAGTTCTAAACATGACAAGTAATGAATAATTAGGCTGAAATTTAAAGTAAAACATTACAGAAATCACAGTGTTAAAAATAACGTTCAAAATATAAATTATTGTCACGCATTTTAAGCCATCCATCCATTTTCTACCGCTGCTGTTCAGGGTTGCAGGTGGCTGGAGCCAATCCCAGTTTACCTTTGGGGTACAGAAGGGTCAGACACCAAAACTTTTTTATTGGATAATGCAGTCGCCTACAGGAGTCGTGAGGTCGAGAACTAAACTTCCCTCCATTTAATCAAAAAAGTCAGCTGGCTATTTTATGCAGAGCAAACCCTTTTGATGAAGAAGATGGCGAAAAGAAAAAAAAGATGAAGAATATCGGACATTTCAGCATGGTCTCTAAATGTATTCTTTATAATATAAAAAATACATTTAGAGACTTATTATACTCTAAAATTGTTGGTCTTACTTCAAATAATACATGCATTTAGTTGTATTCAGTGTTAAAAAATATTATATGGCTCTCACAGAAATGTATTGAAAATATGTGGCTTTCATGGCTCTTTCAGCCAAAAAGGTTCCCGACCCGGTTTTCTCAAAAGTTTTCTCATACTCACATTAGAGTAGTTCTCACAAATATTTGGCATGTTCTTCTCTGTGCTAATATAGTCATTAGGCTGTAGGATTTGTGTTACAACAAATCTGTTATCTGTATCTCTCAGGCACCTTTACTGCCATAAAGGTCTTGCGTGAGCCAGATGGCCTGTGAGGTTATGAACAAGGCTAAAATCTAGATCTGCAAGTCGATCGTTTGCTAAATTAAAAAGCCAAATGACATGCAGTTACAGAGGGCTCATTGCGGTGAGACTCAGCAGTGCATCACATCTTTTTTTACAACATCTCTCTTCACACATTCTATTCCAGTGTTGAACAAATGTGACGTAATAGGCTACATAAACAAATTGGTTGATGTTGAGATTCTTTCTCAACCCCAAAGAATTAAGGAAATTATTAAATGAAAAGGGCAATTTTCATATTTAGAATATATTATCAGGGTATTATGTCTGAATATTATACCTGATGACTGAATAGAAAGTGAATTTTTGGAGATGAAAGATTTAGAAGATGAGGGTTTCTGAGAAAAGTTTCATGACATTAGCACACTTAACTGATGAGGATGTGGCTCATTTCTGTTCTGAAAGATTTGAATCTATTTTCCTTACTCTTTAGCTGCAGTAATGCAATTCTGAATCCTACAGAACAAGAAAAAAAGCAGCAAAAGGCGGCAAAGCAATTTGTTTGAAATGCAACATCTTCGTCTGACTTGTGTGGAGTGGCATTAAATCACCTCCTATTCATGCTTTCAACAATGAAACACACATTTGTACTTAACACTACAGGTGTTTTTGTTTCTAGATACTCGAGTAATAAGGTCTTTACACCTCAGGCTGCCACTACAACTTCCCCAGTTCGTACGTATTCGTATGCGTTTGGCCATTTTGCAAAGCTCAATGCTGACAGACTCCAATCAACTGACACTGTAATTTAGGTGCTCTGCGCGTAACGTACGGCATCCTCGCCACGCACTCTGATTGAGACATATGTTAGCCTCGCACTTTTCCCAACACACTCATTATGAGAAGTGAACCTGGCAAATCACGGCAGTGTCAGTCGCAGTGCCAGTGGCTTGTGGTGCAGCACAAGAGAAAGCAGAGGGCGGGTGTGTTTTTATGGTGCTTGGAAGGATTTTGGGTGTAAGCGGAGACGGGCTTTCAGCGGCTCAGAATACATGAATTAATCTAAGCAATGTTGCACCAACAAAGAGGGTGTGTTTAAAGATATGCATGCATTCTTTTTTATGTGATGAAGGATGCCTTGCTGGTATTAAGATAAAATACTTTGTAACAAAATATTCAGTGAGCAGGAGATCTGTAATTACTGAGCAGTAGGCACGTTTAGGTTTAAATCTGTCGTAAAAAATGCAAACAGATACTCTATTGACGATCTGTTAATCCTCATCAGGGTGTTTGTCTTGTTTAACATTTCTTTCTTTGAGGTGAGCTCAGGGTTGTTTGTATTTGCAGCCAGAAATAAACTATCTTCTGCCAACAGTAGGCCTTGGTCGATCTCATATCCTCCAGCTGAGGCCTCCCTCGGCTGCAGCCAGTGTGGCAGCCCCAGCATGTTAAACCCGCGTGCAGCACTTTAATGATGGAGCCATCTTCAGCGCAGCGCAATTCACCCTCAACTTATTTTTAACAGTTTAGAGAATACCTGTCATAATACGCCCATCGTCATATACCATCCCTTGTGGGTTGAGGAGCAGACATGATTATCACATAACATGGACAGAGCAGAGCGAATCCTTGAAGCTAAAGACCCTGTGGGCAAGGTGAATATTTTTCCACTCCTCAAGAATGACTCAGGCATTAACTGCTAAAAAGAGTGACATCTACATTGCCTAATGGCGCAACTTGACACAGAGCTGTCATATCTTGTAACTATGCTGCATATTAAGTTCATTTGAAGGTTACCATCTTTGTGGGCATAAGACACAGCTGTGCAGAAGTCAGAAATGTGGGTGCTACTGTATTTATAGGAATGTATCAAGCATGCATATTTCTAGATGCTTTTGCTGAACTAATACATTCTACTTTCGCCTCATCTCTGATGACAGACACTTTTTTTTCTAAGATAACGAATTTTGGAGATTGTAAATTATAGCAAAAAGTGACTCAAGGACAATATCATGTCTCCCAAATCACATTGTGTTTATTAGGTTTTTCAGTGTGACGACAAATTAGATTGGAATGAAAAGTAAACGGCACTCAATTTTAAAAGCCATTAATTGTGAATCTCTGAAAAATGGCTGGTTTTGATCCCTCACCATCAAGCAGACGACACGGTTCAAAGTCAATGAGGTCCTTATTTTTTTTTAGTGAAAACAAAACAGACTTAATGAATGATACTCATTGCTTTAGATGGATCAATGACAAGTGAGCCTCAGCTTTCTGCATTTGTATGCACACCTGAACATCACATTCATTGAAAGCGTCCTCATTTTAAATGCCAGTGTATTCGAAGCAGCAGATTCCAGTGAGATTTAAAAAACAACAACAAAAAAAACTCACGTCTTGTCTGAATGGGCGACATATGCCAAGTTTTTCCATTTTCCTAAAAAGTCTCCAGCGTAGATGAATCAGCTTCTGGGAAGTCTGCAAATCTGGGACAATCCAGGGTTAGGGGCACTGACAAAAAGCCTGCAATTTTCCACAGATGGGCAGTATCAACAATGAATTGAAGCTGTCACTTCATCTCTTGCCCTAGTCCTTTCTTTATTCTCTGTGTATTTGGCTGCAAGTACTTCTGTTATTAATATGTTGGTTATTCTTTGAATTCCTAATTGTGTGTGACTATTTCCCCTGCTGCTCTGTTCTTACTGAGTTGTTTTGTGTTTCTTTTCTTACAGAGAACACAAACAACAGATGAACTATGAATGCTGAACAAAATGATCTCCTCCCTCCAGCGCCAGACAATGAGAGGTCGTAGACTGAAGGGGGCGCTGTCCAACCCCCTCTTTGTGCTTCTCTTGGCCCTTCAGATCTTGGTGGTGGCTGGGCTGGTTCGTGCTCAGACCTGTCCCTCCGTCTGCTCATGCAGTAACCAGTTCAGCAAGGTCATATGCACCCGCCGCAGCCTACGGGACGTTCCAGATGGCATTTCCACCAACACCCGTTACTTGAACTTGCAGGAGAACCTCATCCAGGTCATCAAGGTGGATAGTTTCAAACACCTGCGCCACCTTGAGATCCTGCAGCTGAGCAAGAACCATATCCGCAGCATTGAGATCGGCGCCTTTAATGGGCTGACAAGCCTCAACACTTTGGAGCTCTTTGATAATCGGCTCACGACAATCCCCAATGGAGCTTTTGAGTACTTGTCCAAGCTGAAGGAACTGTGGCTCCGGAACAACCCCATTGAAAGTATACCATCCTATGCCTTCAACCGGGTCCCCTCGCTTCGAAGGCTGGATCTAGGCGAGCTCAAACGTCTCTCCTATATTTCCGATGGAGCCTTCAAGGACTTGAGCAATCTGCGTTACCTGAACCTGGGAATGTGCAACCTCAAGGAGATCCCCAACATCTTACCCTTGGTGAGACTTGAAGAGTTAGAAATGTCAGGGAACCAACTGTCTGTTGTCAAGCCGAGCTCCTTCACAGGACTCGTCAACCTCCAGAAGCTGTGGATGATGCATGCTCAAATCCAAACCATCGAGAGGAACTCCTTTGACGACTTGCAGTCACTGGTGGAGCTCAACCTGGCTCACAACAACCTAACCTTTCTACCACATGATCTATTCACACCGTTGCATCGCTTGGAGCGGGTCCACCTCCATCACAACCCCTGGAACTGCAACTGTGATATTTTGTGGCTCAGCTGGTGGCTGAAGGAGACGGTGCCCGCCAACACCAGCTGCTGTGCCCGTTGCCACACTCCAACGGCCTTCAAAGGTCGCTACATTGGGGAACTGGACCACAGCTACTTCCAGTGCGACGTCCCCGTCATCCTGGAACCACCCACTGACCTGAATGTGACGGAGGGCATGGGTGCAGAGCTTAAGTGCCGCACCAGCTCCTTGACATCCATCAGCTGGCTTACGCCGAATGGCTCGCTGGTGACACACGGGGCGTACAAGGTGCGCCTGTCTGTTCTCAACGATGGGACGCTGAACTTTACCACAGTCATCATGCAGGACACTGGGACTTACACCTGTATGGTAAGCAACACAGCGGGGAACATTTCGGCCTCTGCTGTGCTCAATGTCACTTCTGTGGATAACAACGGAGTGACCTATTTTACCACAGTTACTGTGGAGACTATTGAGACACCAGGGGATGACAGTCAAACCCCACTTCCCCCATTTGGCTGGGTGTCATCCTCCACAACAAAAGGAACTCCTGTTTCAACAAGGACCACAGAGCGGACTTACACCATTCCAGTTCTGGATCTGGACGGCGAGGGAGCCCTCAACGGTCTGGACGAGGTGATGAAAACCACCAAGATCATTATCGGCTGCTTTGTTGCCATCACACTCATGGCAGCTGTCCTGCTCGTTATTTTCTACAAGATGCGTAAGCAGCATAACCAGCAGGATCCTGATGGCCCCGCCTCTTCCATGGAAGTCATCACTGTCGAGGAGGAGCTGGCAGGCGTCGCCGCCATGGAGAGGCACCTTTCGCTGCCCCCGCTGGAGCACTACAACCACTACAACACCTACAAGAGCACTTACCACCACCCGCCTATGCTCAGTACCATACACAGCTCAGCAACGCAGGAACCTTTACTGATTCAAGCCTGCTCAAAAGACAATGTGCAAGAGACCCAAATCTGACCGTGCATTTCAGAAAAATATCCAGTATCAGCAGTTTTTGGAATACAAAAGACACAAAGATAAAAGAAAATGACTTGACAGAGTTAATGTCGGTGATAAATCAGCATTTGGCAAAGGGACCACAAATGATACTTTAACAAGTGTCTTCACAAGAACAAAGATATTTATTAAAAAATATGTCTAGTGGCTAAATGAAGAAAAACATTTTGTGATAGCTTTTTAGCTAATTTTATTTCTCTCTCCCTCTCTTCTCTCTCTATCTTTCTCTTCTGTGTATTATAATGCAAAAGGAAAAGAATGGTTTACTTCATGCAAATAAGGAATGTATTGAAAAGCAGGCTGTGTGAAATTAATGACATTACCTTGGTTTCAACTGATATCATGGTTTTTTGAAATGCATTGCTTTTATAAGTGTGGCCACTGCTCCTGAGTGTCCAAATTAACAAGCAAAAATGTGTTTATTTTTGGCATATTCTTGCTGCCAACAAAGAATTAGATCATTTAATGGCAGAGCTCTTGATGATATTGCGGTGAGGCCATTATACCCGTGGAGCGAAAGCAGCCAAATAAATAAATGGGCATTTCCCCCGTTGCTCCTCAAAACAGCCATACATTTTACACTTTAATTAAGATAAAGTTCTTGCTTCTGTTCCTCCCTCAACCAATTTTTTACAGTTACACCTTTCTTTACTTTTACTCTCGTCTTGTTTCTGATGTGTGTCTCTTCCCGAGACGCCTCCCTGCTCTCTCTTCATCTGTGTCCCCCTACAACTGTCTCTGCTGCCCTCCCTCACCGGCATCTCGTTTGTCTCGCTTTTATACGCCAGCTTGTATAGAATATTGCCAGTGGAAAAAAAATGAAGGGAAGCATAAGGCAGCGGCCCGTAAGCCATCCCTGTTAACCCGGCAATGATCTACGTCCACTCAGTGTTGCGTTACCTCGCCATCACCCTCAGGGGTCACACAGGCCTCACGCACCAATAGTCCATCTGTTAGCACAGATAAAGAGGCAAATGAGGCTGATTTGTAATGTAGTGTAACCCTGTCAGGAGCAGACAGGACAAACATACGCGGTGAAGCAGCCAGGAACCTGCAACAAATAAGGGGAGATGGGTTATAGCTCATTAATCTGTATCAGCAGTTCATTTGCAGACTAACAGAGGAAAGCTGATAACAAAACAGCATGAGACTTTTCCACTCTCCCTGTGCCGAACATCTAACAGGGGGTAGAGGCCTTTGATATTGAAGCGACCCCTGCTCAGTCTCATTTCTGTTAGCACACACACACACACACACACACACACACACACACACACACATTGCTGTTGCATCATTTATAGGCAATCAAAACATTGTCTCTCCTGTTGCCTGTTTGCACTTTTTTCTTTTTCATTTAGTCCATCAGAGAGAAGGGCCCGGAGAAAGAGCAAGAGAGAGATTAAAAAAAAAAAAAGAAGAAGAACAGTGGTTGAAGAAGAGGAATGGGGGGTGAGGGGGTTGACGGATCCACAACAGTCAGGGTCTTTAAACAGAGATACTGTGGATATGAAAGGAGAGGAGTGAAAAACAGATAAGGAGGAAAAAAATAGCCATCAGCCTCTCACCATGGAAACAGTGACCTTGTGTAGACAGCTAGACAAGGTAGATATGCCTTTTGGTCTCTGTGCAGTAAGCATTTCATTTCCCAAATGTGATCTTCAGCGATTAACAGCACCCTTACAGCACAGGTAACTTTGACTGGATCAAACCACTTTGCTGTTTCACTTATTCAAATGGAATAAACGTTTTAGGGGAAAATTGGAATAATTTATCCATTCGGGAGCTCTACCAGTCACATTGATTTTCATCTCAGTGAACACAGGTACCACAGTTCGCGACACAACATAAACTGCAGTCATTCTGTTCACACATTTACAGTCCCTCTCATTCGCCCAAATATATATATTCATTTTGTGATGATAAAGAAAATAAACAATTAAAGAGCAGTTGGTGTTGGTCAGGCAGGCAGAATGGGGCAGCAGCATCCAAAAACAGAAATCTGAAAAGTGAACCATTCTTTCCCTTTCCACTGTTTTCTTTTTCAGTGCTCAATTCCTTTTCAATGCTTTCGGTGGCTTAATGATTCAATGTTGATGCTGGCTACAGTGAAAAAAAAAGGTTGAGATTTTTTTATATATACATTTAGGAACGAGAGTTGAGTTATTGCGGGTCAATGGAATATCTCTGTATTGTATTACTCAAGCAAAGATGGCTTTACGTGGCAAGATTTCCGAGTGCCAGAAAGAAATTAAGAATGACATGCAGAATGTTGGATCCTGAAATACCAGCAGAGTGATTTTTTGTGCAAAATCCCCGAAGCCAAGGTGATACAATTCCTGAGTGTTGTTCTGCCAACTGTCTATGTATGGGGGAGGGTTCACTGTACGTGGGAATATTCTCTCTCATTTTTAGGGAGGATGATCATCAAATGGTTAAATTTCTACAAAAAATATTTTCAAAAACATATTGCAAAAAAATCTTCAGATCATAATTTTACATGTGCTTCAATTGTTTAAAAAAATTAAAAGACAAAAACAAAAAAAGACAGAAAAAAATAACAAGAGACTGTGCTTGTAAGGGAGTCCAACTAATTTCTCTGAGGATGATGTTCAATTATTGATACCTGAGATTGTAGTTCATACTGTACATGAATACAAATAAAAAAATTGCAATTCTTTTTTTTTCCCAACCGATTCTACTGGATGTATTATTCAAGAGGACATTTTCAACGTTTTGCTGTCTGTGTCCCATTTGCACATGAGCCACGTGTGTAGAACTATTCTAACAAAAAAGGGATTACTAAGCAGCTCGCGAAAACTGAGAGGAGGGGTTTGCTTTGAAGAAAAGCACTCTGGCTTAGTTTATGAGATCAGAGGAGGGAACTGGATCCCTCTAAGAGGAAAGGGAAGTGATCTTTCTGTATTATACACGGGAAGTTGCGCTCTTTCATCTAATTTGAATCACTCCATCTGCCTGACAGAATAACTCGATTCAACTGGGCAAATCTGAGAATTTTATAGCCAATAGCACAATAGGCTATTCTCACACTGCTGACTCAATATGCTGAACAAAGAACCATAAAACCTTGGAGGAACATTGTCACAGTTGGAGGAAATATAGGAATACATATTTCCTGCATGCGTCCTAATTCAAATGTAGTGAATGCTGCATCAATTAAAGTGGGTCTACACTGGAAACAATCGTGAATTGCAGAATGAAGAAAAGGGCAGTTTTTTGTAGGACAAAATGAGCATAGTCACAATTGCCTTTGGGATTGCTCAACTGCACTCACAAAGTGCCTGGTGACAATTTGGGGGGAAAATTGGTGCAGACACTTATTGGCATGTATGGTCCGGTCCAACTAAAAAACGTTTAATTCATGTGATGAATTCTGGCACTCGCTTTTTTTTCTTTCTCTCTCTCTTACTGTATCGGTTCATATTGTTCCGTTTTATCTTCTTTTATGTATGACTTAGAGATAAGAGCGTCATGCTCTGATTTGCCTCTTTCTGGAAAAGGCATGTATTTTTGGGGCCTAGTTTGAGACAGAAGGATGAGGAACCTAGACAAAAACAACTCCAACTCTGGAGAAAATGTCCAAATACACCAGGAAAACAAGCTATTTTGTCTTAAATACAAGAGTATACAGGGCAATGCAAGAAGATTTTTGTCAAGATTGGTGAACTTGACAGACTGAGAATAAAATTGAAATATTCTATTTATAATCCCGAACTTTCAACTTTATTTTTGAAAGAGGCCTTCCGCGGCCGGGGCTCCCTTTGTTCTCGAGGGGGCCTCTGTTCTCAACACACAGTTGGCCCAACATTCCCCCCTTTGGTCCAAAGAGTGGGATGCTGGTCACAGTCTTTGGAGCAACCTGAGGGCCGAGTACTCGTTGTTGTTCCTTGAGCCTGCCAAAACTAGAAAATCCAGCGATGTGCGTTGAGTAAATCCAAGGTGACCTGTTGGTCCAGAGGGTAGTCCACAGAGGTAGTCCATAATCCGTAATGGGCTGGATAGTCCATGCAGTTGGAAGACTCTGTGGGGTTGTTTGTCTGGGCAGAGAAAAGAGGCAGTATCTGAGCAGAAAAACTAAGTAAACTAAACATCACCACATTTCAAATCGTATAAATTGTCACCACAGGAGCCTGGGTGATCAAAATGAAAAGAAAGGATAAGAAAGGGGGAAGGGACAGATGTTTAATTTTGTGGAGTGTTGGGTGCAGGTGTGGATGTAGGGTGGCTCGTGAACCGTGGTTGCACCAGCAGGATCGAGTCCAGCCTGGTCTGTAGGCATTGGATTTCGGTGTAGGAGGTGTGCAATGAGCGCTGCGATGACCCAACCACTCAGCAAGAGCCCTACTGCCGTCAGGCTAATGTGATGTTTCTGGACCGGGGCACTTTGGTGGTGGAGCCTGAGGGTATGGTTGTCAGTCCGACCAGGTGGAGTTTAAGTTTGATCGACTTTGTCCCTTTCGTCAGCACTTGCTGCTGGAGGGGGACCGATTTGGTGGACGCCAACGTCGTCAATGTGGCCTCGGCTCCTTCAGGAACCGTGATGGAGACGGTTTGGTTGGATAGGCTCAGCTTTGTGGTTGTGTCATGTCGGTCGTGCAAAGTCAGTGTGTCAGTGTATGTGTATGCATTCTCCTCCTATTGGGGTGGAGGGTGCTCCCCCCTTGAATGGCTTACAAGGCTTTAATTGTTGATTGGCTGCGGGGAGGGTGTC
>CAESWR010001095.1:21341-33104 GCA_903171835.1 Mullus surmuletus | reverse complement strand
ACATTTGTATACATAAAAATTACATCTCCCTGTCTTTCTTTGGGGTTTTGTTTGCTGCCAAGTGAAGGGACAGACTTGAGCTTCAGTACAGAGACATGATCTTGAGAGAAAGGTGTGATGTGGTGTGTGTGTTGTGGTTTTCCACACACAAAACCCTTATTTATACAGTCAAAACTCTTTTTTCAATCAAACTCAAATTATTTTATTTACATGCCTGTGCATTGTCTCTATGAAACACAATGAAACAAAATTAAGCGATAGGCCAGAGTAAAAAGCACATTTCACCTACTAAATGTATGCTATTACAAATGAAAACACAATAGTGGACACATGGAACCCTGAATGCCCAGGGACTTTGAGGGAACATAAGGTCACATAAGGTCACATAAGGTAATATCAGGTAAAGGGACACAGAGGGTTAAATGACAAAGGGCTCAAACTGAAAGTGTTCAGCACTCACAGAAACTCAAACACTTACAATATTCAACTTAACAACCACAGTCAGGGGAAATGGGTGATGCCAATATAACAACCATACGCTAAAATGGCAGATTAAATAACGTTGAGTCTTATGGAACTAGAAGCTCACCTAACTATACTCTTGACTGAGGTAGAAAAATAACAGAAGAGGGGTGGAGCAAAATAAAGCCTTCCTCATAAAACAACATCAGACTCCCTGTCCAGTGACCGAATGACTACCAAATTTAACTGACTGTACGTGAGAATGAGTAATGTAACCCTTTACTCCAAAGGGGGAATAATTCAGTACAAAGTAGATGCACTTCAACCCATTCCTGTTTTTGCAGCCATTTCATCCAGGGCTGTATACTCCATCAGAAAATCTTGCTAGTTAATTCCAAAGTCTGTCCTTGACTCTTATTGTCTTCATCTGATTTAAAAAAAATTAGCTCCCTAGTTTTTTGAAACCACTCATAGGATTTTTGAGTTGCTCCAACTGCAACCAATCTCTGTGAAAACCCAATTTAATTATAAGTAGGGTGTGCATAGGCTATATAGCATATAAAGCCAACTCTATATCCCATTTACTATAAGATTCATTCTGCAATTTGTAATAGGCATGGTGTGGACAGTTCAGTCCTCTTTTCTCCTCCAATAATTTCATCATTTTCAACAAACCTGATGGTGATTGTTGGGTGAAGACCATAGTTGAGGAGATTAATAAATTGAATTGTTTTTTTGCCATTATGTTTTTGCACCCTAAGAGACACATCAGGGGCTCTACTGTTGTAACAGGTGAACAAAACACCCTGACAGAAATGAGAAGATTAAATGGTAGACATTAAAAACAAAGTTTTTCATTTGTATTTTCAGTTGTTAGCAGCTTGTCGTTAATAAACATGCATTTCTTACCATATTTAAGTTGTGATGGACTTTTTTTGTTTATATGTTTATGTAAACAGTCACGTCATCCCTTAAATGAGGTTAAGTCTATCCTTTTTTTCTCACATTACAAATCAGGCCGCATGACAGTCATTGCCTTGAAGTGAGGGTTTTGATCTCTCCATAGGATTAATTAAATGTCACACTGCAGTTTGCAAAAAGTTCACATGCAAAATAATTCCATCAGTGCAACAAGCTCTTCGTTTCACTTGATTCACTGATGAATATGCAGTCTCCTCTGGAGCAGGTGCTGCGTCTGTGATGCTGCCATGAGTGGCCATGATGGTCTTCATCAGCCCTCATCACCAGTCTCTTAACGTCTCCTCCTTTTCACTCGGGGGTGACACATCTAACAACTCCAGCCGCAGGCAGAAATATAATGAACGCCTGAGAAGGAACGTAACATGGCCAACATAACTTGTTAGTCATTTGAGTTTGTTGTTTGTATTTGCTCAAGTTCTGGAAAACTTCTGCAAAATGGCAAAATAAATAAACACGAAGAGCTGGAGTCAGATAAATGGTGCAAATGACAACCAATCAACCAGCAAGAACTGGTCATCAATATAATGTTGTGTAGACAGTAAAATGTGAACAAAAGAGACACTTTTTGGAATAGGGAATATTTTACTTCTTTCAGAAGTTTGGAAAATATTGTATTCTCTAATTTCACATGTGGGCAAATACAATAGTGAAAGGTCCCTTGAAAGAAAGAAAAAAAAGACAGCATTGTTACAATCATATAAAGGAAAGCAGGACTGATTCATACGACTATTATTACCTTACTTGCACTGATTGGGTGATCATTTCTGGAATCACATTCAATTTAGTCAGTGCAAGCTGTAAAGTTTGTTGTCTGATATACAGCAGATTGATATAAATCTATGAAGGACCATTGAGTCATATGGTTCACATTGTTGATAGAAATGTGTTGAAATTGATAAAAACGCTCCCATCGATATTTGCGTCAGTTGCCTCTTTCGCTCTCTGTTCACCTTGCAGTGCTGTTTGGGGTGAAGAATTTTCCAAATTTCCCTCTGGAAGACGTCACTTCTGCCTCAGTGCGGGACCAAGCCACTCATACAGCGAATACATACATTTCAGGGAAACAGCTTGAGATGGCAACATCTACAACCGCGGATGGTGCATCAATGTTCGTAACAGATTATCCCCTGAAAAGTCAATTGAAAATAAAAATACACTTTTAAACGTGAACTGAAGTGCAGTCCCCGGTCCTTGGAAGCAGTGGCCTGCTGGCAAGGAGCGCTGTAAATCCAGCCACCTTCACACTGAGCGTTCTAGACTGACACATTGCTGCAAAGGAAAATCTTATCCACCAAGCATGAGGTGAGCGATCGATATGCCGGCTGGAAAAAATAGGTGTCAAAAAACAGCCACCTCTTGGAGGACGTGCACCCTACGAGAGACGAGAATTCTTTGCCATGAAAAAGGCAGACCTCGCAATCACCTGGTACTATTTTCCCTGCGTTCACATCCAACAGCCTGTAGTGTCTCATATGTTGTTCCGTCTTTGTGGAATGTAACGACAGGCAGTCTCCTTCTATATATTATCTGTTGTAGACAAGAAGGCTTTTCGACGGCGTTTATGTTTTAGTTGTCCCCTTAGGTCGGGGATTACAGATAAGACAAGGATGTTTAGATTACAATCATAATGGACACCCAAACGATCCTACACAAACCTGGACCCGTTTGGAATGTTGGGATGTGTATTGGACATTGTATTTAAAGGGTAGTATTCTGGGGAGAAGAGTCAGAGTTTACTCAAATTGGCAAACAGAGGTTCTCTCAGATTGGCGTTCGGCATTATCCTTTTTCTATAATAAAACCTTGAAAATACAGAGTTGGAGGTGTCCGCGGTGGCCTCTTCTTTTCCACCATCACATCAGAGACAACAACCCGAAGGACACTGCTGCGACACGAGAGAAGACACGTTGCAGCGGGGTCCTTCTGAGCATCGAAACGCTGTTGTGAAAACAGCTGATGTCGGTACGAGTGATCCGAGGCCAGACTTTTCCGCAGCAAAGAATGTGATACAAATGATTACTCCTTTGAACGCATGCCGTTTTTTGGAGCAAAACGCTTTAGCCATGTGTCCCCAGCAACTAGACTGAACTACTTTCTGCAACACAGAAACCGGGCCGGAAATCAGCTCAATGGACGCAGTGGGGGAAAAGTCACTGCTCATGTTTGGTTTATTTCAAGAAAGGTGAAAAACCTTAAAACACAAAAGAATAACATCACTGTAAATAAAATTCAGCACTGTCCATCAACAACGTAAGCACATTTAAATACATTTACAAGTATATTTTAAACAATCATCATCTATTATTTCAAATAAATCCAGGTAAATAACCTGTGAAATTAGGCATTGAATAAACAAACTCAGCTCTACTTTATGACCCATTTACTTTTAGATTACCCATGTTAACTTGTGTTTTTACCTACATTTATACAGATTTTAGATACATTTTATTTCTATCACAATTTTAAACTAACCACTCGTTTTTAACCTAACTAAAATCAAGTAGTTGAAACTGATTTTACTGTACATTTTTAACGTAACAATTCTTCAACAGAAATACTTATCTTCACAATTAAATTTAATACTTTTACTTTGAAAATGAATAAAGCAAAATTCACTACCTTTTAAATAATACCGGCCTATTTATACACTTTAATTCATTCATTTGCGAACAAGGTTTTGGTCAAACTAGTTGGGCTAAAGGTAGATAATCCAAATAATCAAAATGAAATAACAAAATAAAATATCTAAATAATATATTAGCAAAGTTTCAATTTTTTTTTTCACCCATATGAAACAATATAATTCATTTGCCCCGATAAAAAATGCTTCTAACCAACCAAAGATAATATTCCAGCAAAGTCTCAAACAAAGTGAGCTTACCGGTAGCCCTTTTGGTTATTGTCCTTTTTCCTTTTTAGTTAGCGTCTCTGCTGTCCTCAGCTCGTTGCACACCGTCGGATGAATGGCGGGTTGCTTATTTTCTGGACTTGTGTCGTGCAATGCTAATTAGTTAGATTGCACTCACCTGTGAAACGCGCCGCAGTTGCGCACCCGGACCAGCACGGCCGCTGCCACACCCAGGCGGATCGCAGTACAGTCACAAGCTAATGCAAAAAAGGTAAAAGATAAATAAAACATTTTTAAAAAAGGAGGTGAGCTGCTTCCCTTCTGAAACGCAACTTTTAGACTTTTAAAATCATCCAACCAAATAGGTAGTCTGAAATTGAATGAATGAATGAATGAATGAATGAATCCCTAAACAACATGCCTCTGACGATGGTTTTCAGGTTTGCTCTTGAAAAGGGTTTTGTTTGTTTTGTTTTTTTCAAAATGGTTTTCAAAAATGTAATTTATGCCCAGCGCTAAGTGTGCCAATGATATACATCAAAACGGACTCTGTAAATGAATCCCATTCCTTACTTAGTGCGTTTAACAATCACCTCCATCACCACAGAGATCCTGCGGTGAATATACTGTACAGAAGAGGAGGTCCGCCCTCTTCAGGGATATTATAGTGGTGTGATTCTACACAGCCAAGACAATACAATCAATCACCGGCTCCTTCATAACTGCCCGCTTCCCCCACTGCATCTGCCAACTGTGAGAGCAAACTGCAGTGCATCATAATGTGAGAGGAAAACTAACTTCCCCTCCGTACAAGGACACAAGGAAGAGCTTCACTTACCTCTTCAACTTGCTCTTGAAAGTTCCAACAGGAAAACAAAGTATGAAGTTACATTCTGGTATTATTTGTGTTTGTTCAAATGTTGATGTTGTAGTCTATAAACCAAGGAGGAAAAATACACAAATAAATCCATTAGAATATTTTCAATGCTCATTGTTAGTTGTGATACAGATGGCAAGTGATTTCAGTTTGGCACCTTTGCTCTCTTCTTTACTTCATTATATAAAAATGCAGGCCGTGGATCTTGACTTTTATGTAGGAGTATGGGGGCACCGAATGTGAATGAGTGATGAAATGCTTAACAAGCTGCTGAGGGTGAAGAGGGAAAAAATGTAACCTATGCAAGAAAGCATCTGTGATATTTTTGATAGAAGTCCCTCTTTAACAATCTGCAGATATTGTGTGGATTAATGGGAACCTTGATTTGGAAGAAAATCCTGTACTTGTCGAGAGTACCTGAGATCTGAGTACTAAGTATCTGTGCTAGTTTTTTTGTGGTTCTATGTGATAGTTTGAGGACATGTGGAAAGACAACCACGTGGCAAATAGTGTGAGAGTTATTGCCTTACTAACAGAATTATTTAATACTTCATAAAATAATCTTTATATACAATAAATCATGTCTAATCAAAAATCCGAGTTTTTGTCAGTGTTTACTCAACCATTAGAAGTTCATTAACGCCTTCCACTGTGCCACTCGAGACACATTTTGCATGGCAGGGGGAAGGAACAGCTGTGGCCTGAAGAGGCAGACATACCTGCTGTGCGGCTGCCGATTAATTACAGTAATGCTGACATTGCTGCTCTCGATCTCCTCAGTACAAACACTGTGTAATTTCCACTGCAATTTCCTCATGTTCCTCTTATAATGCTCAGCCATTAAACGGCTCCAGAGGTCATCTGACAACACCCGATTAGCCACTGAGAGGAAATGTATTTCTTTAAAAGTTGTTTTCTTTCAAATACTTGGCTCTATACTTTTGTATTTTTCAAACCTTAGACAAAGACTACGAATTCAGATAGCAAGAGTCTCTGCAGTAACAACAAAAAAATATTTCAGTGAGCTCTGAATAGAATTGATTATAATGACAAAGTATTTTTGCGTGGATATTTGACATGTACATATTGCATCAGGATTGGCTGTAAATGATCCCCTGTAAATGTCCTGTGCCGCCAATAGCAGCAGTACGAAGCCATGGCAGCAGTGGCGTGGCAATGTAGCAGGGAATGATCAGGTAAGCCAGGCCATTTCATATCAGGGCTTCATGTGACTGATCGGATCGGCACAACTTTGAGTTTATTACATGGAATATCTCCAAATACTTTGCATAGTTTTTTACAATCTTCAAACCTTAGCAGTCAATAAAGTGTTTTCTGTCAACAGATCAATACACGGTCCGGGCTGGCAGAAATCCAGGCCAACACAGGAAGCTCCACACTGCAAATCAATCTTCAGCTTGTTTCTTAATTTCACTGACTCCCCACTGTAAGCATTCTGAAAACCCTCTGCACCTTAACTGAATGATTTTACACTAAGTAATTCAGCATTCAGTCCCATTGTTCGCTTAACAAAACATAAAACAAGGAAGAACTCCTAGCAAATCAGCAAAGGCACTATTGGAGCTTGACTTTAATGATGTTTTTGTATACTTTGAAGAATCCCCTCCCCCAACACTGCTACCAGGAAGACAGCATCTCAAAAAACAATATGTCCAAAATAGCTTCCTTCCTAATATATAATGTTGTATATTATTCCAGTCAAAGGTAGTATTTGAATGGAAATGCTTTGGTGATCCTTTTTTTCTTTTTGTCAGATGTCTGTGGAGAAAAAAAAAGTAGTTGGATTTTATCTACTGTGATCATAGTTTTAGGCCATTCATCTCCAAACATTTATGATTTGATGATGAATTCTTATTCGGTGCTGATTGGTGGTTCTCCCTTTTTACAAAGGTGGGCGTTTCCATATGAGAGTGACATCAATTTATGTCAATCTGTGTGAATTTGGGGATCTTTTGAGATAAAAATATGGAGTGAGAGCACAAAGACAAGAGTCAGTATTTGGATGTGGGAGTGGGAAGTTGTTGGAATTTCTCTGAGTGAGTAACCGCTGGTCAAAATTAAAGCATTTGTGACAACACATTATTTCCTGTTTGCATTGTATACTGGCTCTCTGTCCCAGCAGTATACTACAATCCCAGAACAAGTACATAATCGAGGAAAGGTGTTTGAATATCAGCAATGACAACGCAGCAAATTCACAATTCTTTTGGGGATAAAGTGGAGGCCGCAGCACTTTACTTTGCTGCACAAACACCATATAGTTGTACAACCATCATTTGGAAATGGCATAAAAGGACCTCTACTGTATTGTATTTAGAAACTCTGTTCCTATTTTGGTCAGTTAGTCAAATTTATTAGCTATTTATACATTTTAACATGATACATTTTTTGAAGTATTTTGCATGGCATTAAGGAAAAAAAATGCAATAAGCTTTTTAGCGCTGGAAGATGTACGTAGTTCTGTAAATGACAAGTTTACAAGTGCAGATGTCTCTGTGGCCTCAAACAGCTATGAAGCTTTTCCTGGTGGGCTCCCGCTAACTAAGATAAGGATATAATGTTGAAAATGGCTGACTTCCAAGAGATGAGTGGAGTAAGCTTCGAGCCAGAAGATGTGATTTAACGTGTAAGTGTGAAACTCAGGGAGTCACTCGCTCACAAGGCTGCCGCATACCAAGTGTGCTTGGAGGACAGAGAGGGAAACTGGACATGATAGTTTTTGTCATGCGACAACATCCCGACGCACTCTGACAATTTTCATGAGGGTATAGCTCTTGAGGGGTAGAAGATTTTTTTTTCTTCACAAAGCAGATGCATGTTGTGGTGTGGTGCTTTTCATGTGTTATTTTCAGCTTCATCCATTTCCTCTGCATATATTTACCAAAGACGGTTTAAAAAATAAACGTAGTTGGGACTAGAGGCACAGAGGGAGGCTGGTAGGTACATAATCACAGTGCTTCAAATCACAGTAAATTGTGATAAATCAGCTCAGCCTGCTGTGTCTGCACCGTGGTTCAATGCTCCTACGCGTGCATTAGCTTGTTTTATCCTCACAAAAGTAAAAAGCAGAGACGGTCAATTGTATCTATTGTTTCAGTGTTTTGTCTCTAATAAAGATATTTAACATGGAGCTCAAAGAGCAAGTCAAATTTCAGCTTCCTCTTGCTAGCAATGACCCTCTGCTCCTTTCCCGGGCTTGCCAAGCAGTTGATCTCAACAAGAGAGGCTGAGGGTTTTCCAAGCTCCGTGAGGAAACTATCTGTGTAAAATAGAGGGCGGTATAGGTTTGGGGGGTGGGGGCCTGTCTTGTCAGCACTGGTAAAAGTCTGCAACCTCAGAAAGTGCAGCTTTCCAAGAGTGCTGTGTCAATCACTGTGAGCAGCAGCTGACGGGGTCAACTGATCTGTTATGCAGTATGTGCACTTTTCACAGGACCCACAGGAGTTGCCAAGGTTAGATTAAGAACCGCCTCGCCATTCCCAGGGCTACTGTGACCTCCAAAGCTTTCTTGGCATTTCTTGGCACTCTACACACACACACACAACACACGCGGACAGGTAAGCTGGGTGGTTCTCCTGCAGTCAGCAAAAACCCAAGGTAAGTAAGCTGTGGTTTGTTTTTATTTCTTTGTATAGTATATAATAGTATAGTAGGGCTGTCGCGGTACACCGGTATAGAAGATAATCGTGGTATTAAAAAGTGAAATTGCGATATCATGTTAAAAATGTGTATATGATAATGTTATTTTTGTGGATATTCTCAGTCATGGTAAATCTCAAATAAACATGAAAAATGGCAACTGGACTCACCTCAAGTAAGTGAAGACTTTTCACCTCTAATCCAAGAAGCTTCTTCAGTTCTACATTTTTGGTGGGGAGTTTCAGGTATTTATCCACCCAGGAGGGTGGTGACAAAACAAGTTGTCACGAGACAAGGAACCAATAGACTCGTTAGGTCATCATGTGAGTCGTGAGCCTTATCGTCGATCCCTACCCCTCCCTGCCCTATTGGGGGGGTCATTCGAGTCACCTGAGTGAAGGTGTGAAAGATGGCTGCACCTCCTTGGGAGGGATCCAAGGACAGCATTGTAGGTGGGTAAGTGTAAGTGTGTAAGTGGTGTCTGAGGCCCCCTCCGCAGTTTAAAGATGGTCGTTCTAGTTAGACATGAATGGCTTCTTTTACCCCTCTCTCAAACCATCTGTCTTCTCTGGCTACAATGCGCACCTCATGATCATCAAAGGAGTGGCCCTTGTCCTTGAGGTGGAGGTGGACTGCTGAGTCAACCTCTTCTGTGTTTATTTGAGATATGATAATATTGCGTAAACACACTTCCACATATAAACCATAAACCACATATCCAGTGGGTGTTTTAGATCTGCCCCTGTTTTCTTCCGCTCTGCTTTCATCTCTCTCCTGTAGCCCCCCAAGTCCCAACGCCTCCCCCTTCCTAGTTGGCACCGAGCTTGCGTGGCTCCCAGGTAACGAGCGTTAAGGCATCTGCATGCTTCTCCAACTGCGTAGCGTACGAGTTGAAAAATGTCGGTGGTGCCCGCCGCCAACAGCAAGAGAACCCATTCTAACCCTAAATAATCATAAATAAAGTTAAAGATCAATTTCATCGATTGTAATTATTATTAACATTTTTGTTAATTAGGGAAAAATATCGTTATTGTGACATTTTTTGCCCACGATAATCATGAAGTGAAAATCTGATATTGTGACAGCCCTAATATGTAGCAAATATTAGTACTCTCAAGGTAATACTTAATGCATTTTCATACTTGATATTTGACATTCCCTTGATTTATGTTATTGTTGTCAATGTTTTTAACTTAAAGTTAATTCATGAGAGGGACCTGTGTTAAGATTTGGACTTGTATTTTCCAAGTGAAAAAAAATAAATGATTTTGTTGTTGGAACTCACAGACCACTGAAAACAACCTTGTTTTACTGAGAGAAAATTCATTCAAATGCCTACCCTCATCCGCCCCCCACCCCCCTACCCCCTACTGTACAACCCAGTTTGTGGGCTTACAGTTAAATATAAGTGGGTCAAAAAATAAAAAAGTTTGGGAAGTCAAGTTACCAAAGGCTTAAAGCGACACACAGGCAAAGTAGGAAGGCAAACAGCTTACTCCCCTATCTTTCTCCACTCTCTCCCACACTGGATTAAAGGAAGATATGGAAGTTGGGCATGGAAATGGAATGATTTACAGGTCGCTCCACCGGGGTGTAAGCACCATCCCTGGGGATACCCCATTTTCTGTCTCCCTCGCACTCATTGCACATTCACAGATATTTTACATATGCATTTTCATGAGGGAAAAAAGCAATAAAGATGTGACATAATGTAGGCCACAACATGTCGTGATGTATGTGTCTGCAGTGTTGTTAGTCATTTTCTGTCTGACTTATTTACTGTCAACATGATTCATTTTCGCGCAGTCATGCACTGTTGAGGTTTCATCTCTCAGAGTGTGTGTTGTTTAATGGGCTTCTAATTGAAATGAAATGCCTTTATGCGCATGCTTGCTGCCAACGCTTAATTTGGACGGATGATTACACGGTGCTTTCCAGGTGTGGGGCAGCTGAAAGGCCACATGTTCCATGTATATGTTTGTTGTCAACTATCTTTCTTTATTTCTTTTACATAGAAAGTGGCCGATTTTAACTGAAAGTGTCTGCAGTTTTCTCCTGCAACTCATGCAACAACCAGACATCCGAAAAGTGGGAACCAAACCTTGGGATCCAATCCGCGTTGCACCAGATGATGCAAAACAAATTGACTGGTGATTGCACACATGATTTTGTGATTGGTGATTAAGAACATTTGCTAGGCCACAAAAAAGTGTGATGTGTCTCATTAGGTAGTATCAGGCAATTGTATAATACTATTAATGTATAATTAGATAGTAGAAACGTCATCATATAGATATTTTTCTAAAAATAATCAGAATCTCAGCTTTAGGATCATCTTTCTGCCCGCAAGTGTTGTAACATCTCATAATGTAAAAATGCTTCATAATGTATTTCTCAACTCCAGTCAACTTTATCTATAAAGCACTTAAAGAACAAGCACAGCTGAGACAAAGTGCTGAACATAAATAATCATAACAACATAAAATGAAGAATAAATACAATAAAAGCAATGAAAATAGTAAAAAACAATAAAACAAGAGCAAAGTCTTATGCTCCATAGAAAGGAGTAAAAATGGGTTTTAAGACTCAAAAACGACTATCCGATGTGCAAAGGCAGGTCGTTCTACTAGCTCATAATGTAGTAATAGATCAAATGGCTAATATTGTGAGAAAAGTGTTTCATTAACAGAATTTTACCTCTGCCATTCTTGCAGGAGAGGAAGGAAATACTTTGAACGTTCTGTCAGTCTTTCTGTCTGTCAGCAGAATCACATAAAAGGACCAAAATAAGCTAAACTTGGTGGGGCATTGGCCCACTTAGATGCCTTTACCTCTCGCAAATCACCCCCTGTAGGTTTAGTCCAGGATATAACGGCTACCATTCCTGGCAATGTGATGCACTCATGGCCAATTCACAATAAATGAGAAAATGTGA
>CAESWR010001095.1:0-12795 GCA_903171835.1 Mullus surmuletus | reverse complement strand
TGCAATTACCCTGATATTACTCTGGTATTACCAGGCCATATTATACAGTGTTGCCCTGTTTTTTACTCAATGTGTTTGCCTCTGTTTTGATATGTTGCCTGTAGAGTGACTTTGTGTATTTTAAAAGCACTACACAAATAAAACTAATTCTAGTTTTCTATAATTGTTTGTTTTTAATATCTCAATGTCTGGTAAACCCAGCACGTCTCATGCAAATAAAGGCATATATCGATAATTTAAAAGGTTTTGCTTTGTTTGTTCTTCAATCCAAAATTTGTCAGGTTTCAGCATGTATGAGTTAGATTATAGCACACACCACGAAGACCAAGCATCAAACACACATTTCAGCGAGGTCTGCCTTCCTTCTACTGAATTTTCCGAATCATCTCTTCTCTCTCCCCCTATTATACATTTAATTATATCTTGTATTCAAATGTTTGTGCCCTAATAGCAGCAGACACAATGGAATTCTGGTCATGTGGATAAGAAACTCACGATGCTCTTTGCTCACGATTCCATGGCGGAAATTAAAGGATACAATCTAATTAAGAATCTACCCAAATGAGGAGAGTCTGAAGCACGTTTATGCCATTGTACCACTTTGCCATTGAGTGGAAAAGCAGCAATAGCTCGGAAGCACGATTAATCATGCCACAATACTTTGACTCAAGTTAAAAGACAGAAATAAAGTATGTCGCTTGGAATTACAGCAGCTCTAATTTGTTTTGACCTATGGCTACAAAGAATTTGGAGAATTAAGCTCCATGGTCACTGAACATTTTTATGAATCAACTTTTTCCGATCTGTTGTATCGTCATGGCTTTATGTGCAAAATTGTTGATCATTTATGAGCCGAAATTTGTGAGTGCGTAAAGTGGACAAGATTCTTCATGATACATGGTACTTTTTTAGTATTTTGCGCCAAAAGAATATCATTGAAAGGACCACTCAGAACATTGTGAGGAGGTAGAAAAATATGTTTTATTTTTCAAACACACCTGAAAGTTTAATGAATTAAACATGTGGGGCCATGTGACCCCAGGGTCATATGTTCAAAGCAGTTTATGAATGGGAAATCCTTTGCAATTAAGATTTAATGACCATGTGAATTTTACTGAACAATGGCCATTGCGGCAAATACAGAATAACACGCGTTCTTTTTTGCCTCATTAGGCAACCTGCATGTCATACCACTCACTTTACCCATGTTTTTGGTCCATCTCAGTACTTTCAACTGTCAAATTTAAATAAAAGGTCAAGCTAAGGCCAAAAACTGACTCAGTAATGTCATTTGCAAGGCATTATCCATTTTAAAGTTTGCTAATGTTACGGTCATACTGGTCAAAGACTTCAAAGATGACCAAAGGTGCTAATTATTTGTTACTATTAGGGATTCATGATATCAAGTTTTGATGAGACCCTTTTGATTATGGAGAGTGGTATGTCAATGTATGTTGCGGCAAGACCACCGATTTCTTTAGTCATTGTCAGTGAAAAGCCCTTAACTGTATTTCTGACATATTTCAACAATGATTTGTGATGGAGGTGAGGGTCAGACAACATTTTAGTTTATAGAGATTATAGTTAGCCCTGTGTGGAACTGTTTATGATGAACACATTGCAGTTCATTTTTCTCAGGAGGTAGAGAAATTGTTGCCCTTTCCCTAAAATAGCGTATATTATTAAACAAGACACATTATCTTTAATAATAATAAGATAAGATAATAAGATAATTCAGTGAGTAACAGAAAGCACAAGATTGAAATAGATTTCAGTAAATAATTCAGGAAGTTTCTTATTTATATCTGTGAGAATACTCAATCTTTGTTGTCATTGTTGTAAGAATCAGCAATCGTTTCGCTTCTTCCATATTCTATCATTTTCAACTGAATTAAATATCAAGTTATAATATAATAATGTATATAATATAATAATGTAATATCAAGGTAGCTACTGACACAAGGAGGAGCAAGGAGACGAACAGAGAGGAGTGACACGGAGAGAATCAAAGAAAAGAAATCCAGGTTAAATCAAATCCGAGTGCCAATTCCAGAAAAATTAAAAAGTAAATACATATTGTAGAAAGAAGAGAGCAGCAATGGGAAAAAGAGAACCAGCTGGATTCACTGGAGGACTCTGGAAACCCATAGCCTGAGGACTGTTGAGTCTGTAGGAGGAAAAGTTGCTGGTGTGCCCATCCCCTGCAAACTTGACCCCCTATACTGGCCTAGGTTGGAGAAAACCCCAAATAGAGCAAAGTACTGAACATCACTCTCCGGCTTCCCCCGTGTCTGCAAAGGCTGATGTGCGTGGACTCATGTTCAAAAGACAGAGCAGGGCAATGATACAAAGTCCAGGGGCCTCATGTACCAACAACTACGTGGATCTCACACTAAACGGCAGCGTTCGCAGGAATCCCGGGAGTTCCGCTGAAAAAAATCCGGATGTATCAATAAGTGCGAGCGCCGGGATCCGCGTACCTTTCCTTGATACATCCCACTCAACATGGAATTGATGTTTAATTTTATTTAAATAGGGTCTCTCCTGTCCACGCTCGCAAAAAAATGTCGAAGAAGAAGAAGTTGACGGCATATGCGCTGGAGATGCTGGTTGGGGAAGTGGAGGCGAAACAAAATGTTTTGTTCGGCAGCCTGTCGCGTCAGTATAAAAAAAACAAAACAATGTGAGTGGTAGAAGGTTTGCCAGAGAGTGAACATGGTGGGCTCGGAGCAACGCACCCCCACGGAAAGTGGTGGGACGTCAAGCGGCCAGACAGGTGGGGGTCAGAGAGAGGAGCAGCTCACACACGCCGCCCCCCGCGCTGACTCCCAGAGCCTGGAGGGTAAGTGGGGGGTCCATTTCTTACTACAACATTTCCACATGCTTTGCCATCGATGTAAACGCAAGAATAACACTGAATCAGGCATTTAAATAAACCCATATTTTTAATGATCAACAGAAATGGATGTGTCGGCCAGTGTGTGTGGCGCCGGCAGCCCACCCGGACGCAGCGGCGCATTCGCCAGCCCACCCGAACGCAGCGGGAGGGTCCTCACACAGGCAGTCCTTCAGTCACAAGAGGAGATTGTGCGTGGAGTCTCAGGCATCACTGAGCGGCTGGACCGCATGATTAACAATGATGATTAATGAATCTCAGTTCATTTGACGCTTATGGGCAGGGTCATGGTGGAGCCACAATTGGCAAAGGCAACATGATAACCCCATGGACACTGATGGTGGTGGTTGGCACTTGCTGAGGGTGAACCGCCTACCTGAAGGAGGAGCTGGGTTGGTGAAGGATGTGTGAAGCGTGGAACAACAGGACTGTGATAGAGAGAGAGAGTAATATTTAAAAAGGGAAGCAAAGCAATAATGATTAGCTGTGACCGGGCGAGCACTGACTGCTGGGATTCAGGTGATCCCAGACAGCAGGAAAGCAACTTTGTGATGAGCCAATAATGTCCTCCTGATTAGAATCAAGCTACAGCTTCAACAGTTCAACTTAAAGCTTCTTTGGCATAGCAAAAACACAACTTAGTGCATTTATGGGAAAAGCTACATGTAATCAGTAAGTGAGGTTAATGAAAATTGCAAGGTTCAAAAGTCATGGCATATAACAGTGAGCTGGTATTTTCCTTTAGAATGATTACTTGAATGTTTGAATGTCAATAAACACATTAAAGGCTATCTCATCCGGACATTAGAACAGAAAAAGAAAAATATACGTGATAAAAATGCATTTTATGCCGACAACATGTCTGAGTTGCATGAGCAAATTCTTTTTCGCTATTCAAATTGTAACACACCATTTTGGTAGCCTCCCATTAACAATGTGATTGAAATAATCATCAACATCATTTTCCCACATGGACCAATAACTGTGTGTGTGTGTGTGTGTGTGTGTGTGTGTGTTTGTTTGTGTGAGAGCCAGAGAGTGAGAGCTATTTACTGCCTTGTGGTAAACCCAAAGTAGCAATAATTTTTGTTGGAAGGAGAGTACATACAACTTTTACATGCAAAGCAACTGGTTGCTCAGGACAAACACACAGCGAAATTGGTGGGTGGGCCACAACGGGAGAGAGGTCAACTCCTGTTTTGCTGTGGGCTTTATCCTCTTCTACTTGATTGGTGAAATCAAAACTTCTGTACCTCACGGGGGAGGACAGACCCACATCAAGCATGGCACTAGGCATGAATCATAAACACATTAGGCACATAGCTTTTCAATTCTCTGTCTGCAGCTTGCAGACAGACATGAGTTTTGTTCTTTAAAATATCACTTTCTAGCCAATTGATATCAGAAGAAACAACAACAGTCTCAACATTCAAGATGAGCTAATTCTCTCTCTTTTTTTTTTTTTTACATGTAGTGAGCAGCAGATTCTGATGACTGATCCCCACCACTGCTGGAAACAATGCCGACGAGAACAGTAAGAGGGAAATCAAAGCTATAACTGTCAACTGAATATATTTCTAATTGACACATATTTCTCTAATGAAGGAGAAAACAAATATCTGAGCACCTGCAACCTCATTAAAAGACTACTGGATGTACTTTGAACTAATGAGATGGATCGACAAGATTTGAGAAAACTGTCCAAATTAAACTTAATCTTATCACTGATTTAGAGGTCAGTACTTTCTCATCCATGTTAAACTCAGAAACTGAATAAAACCAGTGGCGGCAAAGCTCCAAGCATCAATAAATCTTAGTGTTCATAACCTCCACAAAAGATTATGCACATTGTAATTCCGTTTTACTCTAGGGCTACTTTTTCCTTGTACTCAAATGCACCTGCATGAAATGCCCAAAGGCAGAGTGAGAAGTGGAAGTAACAATATCATCTCCAAACAGAGCAAGCAGCACTGCGTTAGCCATCCCACAAATCACAAAAATCCTTTTACTGACTCAGATTAGTGGCAAGCGTTATAACTCAAACTCATACCTCTTTCATGTCACACATCACACTGAAATTGTTTTTAGTGCAGTAAATTCATTTCTGTTGGCCGTAAGATAAGTATTTTTAAATATTATACAGAAAGCCTGGTCAAAGTGAGGGCGGTATGACTCAGTAGAGTGGCTAGCCAGGTTACTGGTTGGATCCTGTTGAGATACCCTTGAGGAAGACACTGAACCTCTAAGTGATAATCAGGTAAACTTGGCTACCAAGCCATCATCCATCAGTGTGCAAATGTTACTGTGAATGATTGAAGAAGATAATGTACTACATAAAGTGCTTTGAGTACCAGGCAGAAAAAGTGCTATACAGCCCATTTATCATAAGTACCATAAGTACACCATAAGTACAACCCATATCTTCTAAATCACTCCTCTGTATTCATAGTATAATTCACACCAAATACGTGGTCTCAATTGTCTCCGTAGTGGTGGCATACCTAATTGAAAAAGACGGCAAGTGTTCAGCCTGGCTTATGACTTTAACACCTCTATAACGTTTTCAAAGTGTCTCCCCTAAAACCTTTGGAGAATTGATTATAAATGTCAAGAGTATCTTTGTTTTTATTACAAGATCAGTACTTTCTCTCTAATTCAGCTGGTGTGCAATCAGTGATTTTTCTTTTCAAAGTGTATACCTGTAGTATATATGTCATGTGTATATTCTAAGTAGTATAAAATGTATTTTAGTATAAAGGTTTCTACAATTTCTGCTAACAATACTGTATGGTTACTTGCTTTAAAACTATCCTTTTTCATACTATATCTATCTATGGCTGTCTCTATAAGCACTGGTTATAGTTGATTTTTACGAGGTCTTCCTTTTCCTTCAGACATTTTTAAAATCCTCCTTAAGGCCTGAAGACTTTTAAACCCATCAACGATAAAAAACAAAAAGATAAATATTTTGGACTAAAACATTTTTTGGGAAGTTGCTAGTGGCTTGTTTGGACAATATACTGCGATGAAAATCCACAGTAATCATTTGCCTAATGGTCAAAGACTTGGCTTTGATGTGAATTTTACACAATTGTTGGACACTATTTGGCTGTTGGATAGCTAAATGCCAAGGACAATATATTCAATTTGCCTGAAAAAGGAATCAGCTCTCACTTCAGCCTTATTTTGGAGAGATTTTGCAACATTTACAACACTTAGTCATATACAATTACACAAATTAGTCACAAGAATAATTGACTCAACTTTTACAATTGATAGATGAAGCCTGAAACAGTGTATTTGAAATGATCCATTTCACAATGCTCTCTGAATAGCCTCCTGGCACTGTTTTGTGGGGTGAATGTCCATGTACACTGTAATAATAAAAGTTTAATAATCAAATGTATTTGTAGAGCACTTTTCACAACAAGGTTACAAAGTGCTTTACATGGACATATACAAGTGTAGTGCCGTGACACACAAATCAGAGGCACATACAAAACGGGAACCCAACATATCCCACCAAAATTCACTTTTAGGAAGAAACCTTGGGCAGATCCACAACTCTGGATGGGCAGTCATCTGCGTAGACCGGTCAGGTTAGCAGACAAACATTACAAGCTGCATTACAAAAACACTGCAGGTGGAGGGCAGGAAACAGATAAACACTGTCATAAAGGGGACTCAAAGGCCTGATGATAGAGGTGAGTTTTTAGCTGGGTTTTAAAGGAGGACAGTGAGTTCGCCAGATTGTTTCCACAGATTGAAATGTTTCAAACAACTGATTATCATTTAAGGCTGCTAGGAGCTGTAAAAAGACTGACTTTTCTAGAACTTTGGAAATAAATGGGAGTTTGGAGATTGGCCTATAGTTGCTACAGGATAAGGGATCAAGACCAGGTTTTTTTAAGGAGGGGGTGAATGCAGGCAATCTCAGTGTGAATGAGTCAGGGACACAACCAGAGGACAGAGAGCAATTAATTATGGACAGAAGATGAGGAGCAACAACATCAAACACTGGAATTAGGAATTTGGATGGCATTACATCATCACGACAGAAGGAGGGCTTCATGTGTGATAAAACATCCATAAACTCACTAGCAGAAACAGGCATGAAATTATCTAAAATGGACTGAGAACAGAGAACGTCCTCATCACACGTTGAGGATGCAACATTGGACATCGGAGGACCAGAAATAGCAGCTCTGATGTTACTTACCTTGTCATTGAAAAAGTTAGAAACCTGAGACATTCCTCTTTGGAGGCAGCAGACTCAGCACAAACAGCAGGGTTTAGAAGGCGGTCCACAGTATTGAATAAGAATCTAGCATTATTTTTGTTGGACTTGATTAGCTCAGAGAAATATTTACTTCTTGTCTCCCTTACTGTCTTATTGTAAGATTTTAATAAGGCCTTTAATAGTGAAAGTGAAAATCCACTTACGTTCAATTTTCCTGCACTCTCTTTTAAAGCTGCGAATGTCCTTGTTTAGGGGACGACGCAGTTTTAGACTTCACTTTGGTTTTTATTGGAGCAATAGTGTCTAAGGTGGAGATGCATAAATAGTTTATGTTTGTCACTAAGATGTCGAGATGGGAATTATTAGGGAGAGAAGACTGTAATTGAAATAAAGAGGAAAATCATGAGACAGTTTCCTCGTTTAAGAAAGGGGAGGTTACAGATCGCGTTCTGGTTTCAATTGAATGATTAAGGATGGTATCAAATACTACACACAGATGGTCTGACACACCAGGATTAATTAGGTTTACAGATCGAGTGTCAAGACCAGTTGTTAAGACTGGTCTAGGGTATGCCCATGAGTGTGTGTGGGGAGTAGGACATGCTATTGTAAACCAAAGGACTTGGTGAGATTAATAGTCAGTGGCAGCAAGACTAGCAGCATTGTCAATATGAAAATTAAAATCACCTAACATTACAATTCTGTCATAGGTCAGAAACATTGACGCGAGTAAATCTGAACGATCCGCCATGAAGCTAGGATTAGTTTTTGTGGTAAATAACCAGGCAGAGTACTGGAGGTACTGAACTTATCTTGAAAGCAAGTAATTTGAAGGTCGAAAAGCTGCTGGTGGGAATAGGGTGGCATTTAAACTGCTTATTAAACATAACAGCTACACCTCCACCTCAACCATTTAGTCTAGGCTGGCTCAGGCATTTATGAGAATTTGGCTACCATCACCCTCCTTCAGCCATGTTTCAGTTAGAAACATGAAATCATTTTTTTCTGATGAAATTAAATAATAATAATAATAATGATAATATAATAAGCGTCGAGGAGGCGCTCCAAAATGTCCGACACATGGGCAAGGGAAACAGTAGGTGCACCCTCTCCTAACCCTGACATTCCTCACAATGGAGTTTCCAAGCACAGTGGTAGATGGGGCGGGTGGCGTGGGGCAGCCACCTGGCCTGACGGCCCGTCCACAGGAGGGCAGGAGTCCCTGGACCAGCGCCGACAGCCGCAGCGGGGGGCGGGGATGCACCCATAGGCGCTGCCGCATGGCCTCCCATTAGGAGACCAAGGCGGGGGTATCATGCCACCTGACAGGGGGAACTACACCGACCGCCTCGCTCAACGGGCAGCCAAGCCAGCCCAGTACCCCCGGCCGTCAGCAAGACGGAGACCGGGCGATCCCACAGACACCTGCGAGGCGGCAACTGAAGGCGCTGATGACAATCAGTGCTAGCAGTCGTGAAGGCTTGCAGTCGGGACAGCCAGCAGGGACAGCCAGCAGCTTGGAAACGCTGGAATCTACGGTGTGTCCAGGTAGCCGGGAAGCTAGCCGGGGAGTTATCCGCTAGGACCCGGAAGCGACATCTGAGGCCGGCAGGTAGTCCCATGCCCATTTCGGGGAGAAAAAGTCTGTTTGATGGGTGAAGGTTGTTCGGGAGGGTATAGCCACGGGGACGGGTGAACTAAAAAATATGCAAAAATGAACTCAAAAATATGCATGAAACAGGCGAAAATGTACTATTTACTGAGAGCCGAAAGTGGCGGACGACCGCAGACACTACGCATTTACTTGATTACTTGTCGACCCTTAGGCCAGCCCTAACAGATAGAGAGCAACAATACACTTTTCTGTGGCTCAGTACAAATATTTCAAAATGGAGGATAGCTTTGTGGAGACTCACTCATTGAATTTGGCATTTGCTGAGTGGAATGCATCTTTACTTGCCATTTTATGTGGCACAGCACTGAGCACCATCTTACACAGACATACTTTAACACTATTAATAGCTTCATATTCATATTTAGTATTGATGCGGGTGTCCTCACCCATGGAACAATTGATTGTTTAGCTCAATAAAGTAAGTTGAGGCAAACAAGTCTTTAACTTACCTGACTCTTCAATAATTTGTTCCTCAGAGGCATATCCCACTGAGGTTGCCTGAGAACATATCAACATTTCAAATTAGGGCTTCAAGCTGCTCTTTTGAGCTCTAATGTGATACATACATGAGCCTCATTGGCTGTCTGCTGCTTTCATCTAATTAAATACATAAGTCTTTATAGCCAGTTTACTGTTGCTCTATTTACCTAAAAATAATTTATAATATTTAAAATACACCCATGAGACATATTAGGAAAAGCCATCAGTTATTTTAATGATTATACAAATAGAAATCGGCTTCGTGTTAAATTGCTCAGGAGGGAGCGCTAGCCGTCTATTAAATGAAAGGTTACTGGTTCAATCCCCCCCTAGATCCTCTAGGGACCATGTCAAAGTCTCCTTGAGCAGGACTCTGAACCTCTAATTGCACTTGATGAGCAGGTTGTTGCCTTACACAAGATCGTCAGTGATCCATGTGTGAATATGTGTGTGGATGAAACACATAAAAAAAGACATTTGAGCACTCCAATAAGGTGCTATACATACAGGGTTTACACTACATTCAATCAGGTGTGCTGTCTTGCCAGGGCTAGAGTTGAGGCAGTTTTTTTATACTGTACGCTCAAAAAGTCATCATAAATCAACTGAGATTGTTTAGAAACCATTGATCACATGACATCACTTTCCAAATCCCTCAAATAGTGTCAGCGCCAGTCTTTCTGTGTACTGAATCTCACTTTACCTTTATGATGACTTTAGACTGAGGAACACCTCATCAGATATGCTCAGCTTCTGAAGGCAAATATCAAGTGGTGTTATTGTCGTTTCGATATAAACGCAGTGAGATGGCATGGGATGTGCAAGTGAATTCCAGGAAAAAAAAAAAAATTGTAGAGGTTGCAAATAATGCCTCTTAAACCTAAGCACAATTTTTGCTTCCCTTGTGTCAGGCCTGGGCAGAATGAGGACTCAGATGCAGAGGAGAAACTGCTCAGTCGGGCTTTTATTCTGTAAGAGCCTTCTTGACTAGAGCGACAAACAAATAGGCTATAAACCTGGCTACTATTTTTCATCTTGAGCTCGCATACTCAAAATTTTAAGTATTGAGTATGGAAGTATGCGATTTGAGACACAGCACGATTCTCAATACCTTCCAATAGGATTCCAATCCTCGAGTTGGCATCTGACCAAATCCCCGGACGTCAACTTGATCTGAAGTCTATAGACTGAACTACCAAGAAGGCAAGTCTGTGCCTCCCAAGTTCGGGTATTGAGAATCGGCCACAGACTATAAGACACATCAGGTTAATGGGGAACAGGTGGAAACAATCAGCGATCAGGGGAGACGTCAGACCGGTGACACAAGAGGAATGGCAAGTGACCTGAAATGAGAGGGGAGTTACTTTTCAAAATAAAACATACAAATCGCAAGACAAAAACCCCAGGACGAGACACCTGTCACCGCGGTGTTACACCTTGTTGGGAACATTTGCAGTTATTGTTATGCTGACAACACAAAACACAACACAACCACTAATCCTTTGTATGGCAACTACCAATGACACAAATGAATGAGATCCACCAGTATAAAAACAAAACCAACAACAAAAAAACAGTTTTCTGTAACAAATTTTCTTTACAAGCATTACACATATGCACACAAGTTTTGTGTGTAGCAGAATTGGGTGGTTAGGTAGGAAAATCAACAGTATTTGTGTGAGTTATGTGTCTAAGAAGTTGGCAATTTCGTGTAATCTATTTTCCTATTGAATGAATATGCATACCATGTTAGGTCGCTTATTAGTCTTCATTTTATGACATAGTCAGAACGTATGTAGCTTTAATAATCCTATAGGATTTATCATGTGCTGACTGGAATATTGTTCGCCAGCCTGGCATCAATACAAAAAGTGCAGTGGGATAAGGTTTACGAGAGGATGGATGCGGTGGGTTCGGAGCAACGCACCCCCGTGGAAGTTAAAGTGGTCGGACCTCAAGGTGGAGGTCAAGCGGCGTACAGCTGCCAGACAGGTGGGGGTCAGGGAGAGGCGCAGCTCACACAATTTGAGCAGCGGGTAACCCTAACCCACACTGACCCTGAGAGTCTGGAGGGTAAGTGGCGTGTCCATTTCTTATTCACAACATTTCCACACGCTTTGCCATAGATATAAACGCAATAATAACAAAGACTCAGGCCTTTAAATGAACCCATATTTTTAATGCTCAACAGAAATTGATGTGTCGGCCACGCCGCCAACTTGCAGCACCCCATGGGCAGCCCAGCTGGACGTGGCGGCGCATCCTCCGGGCCACCCGAATCCAGTTGCACATCCTTGGGCCGCAGCAGGAGGGTCCTCACACAGGCAGTCCTTCAGTCACAAGAGGAGATTGCCAAAACTGGCGCATTAACGAGCAATGCCTTTAACCGTCCAAACGCCTGTTGGCAGGCGGTGGACCACACAAAGGTCGCTTGCCCCTTCAGCAAATCAGTTAGTGGCGCTACTACCTCGGAAAAGTTCCTGCAAAAACTTCGGTAGTATCCCACTAATCCCAAGAAATGCTTAAGTTCCTTTTTCGTTGTAGGTGCAGGATAATTCTTGACAGCTTGTACCTGTCCGCTCACTGGACAAACCGCACCCTGGCCAACTACCCGACCTCGGCCAGTCGGCTGAACAGGGCACCGATGCGCTCCTGATGAGAGGCCCACAAGTCAGAACAAACCATCACGTCATCCAAGTAAACGGTTCATCCCTCCAGGTCCCCCAGAACTTTGGTCATGAGCCTCTGGACTGTTGCCGGGGCTTTATGCAGCCCGAAAGGCATCACCCTGTAGGAGTACATTCTGTTTGGCATTATAAATGCAGAGATTTCACGCGCCCGCTCTGTCAGTGGGACCTGCAAATATCCTTTTAGTAAATCAAATTTACTAACAAACTTAGCATGACCAATCTGGTCGACGCAGTCTTCCATACACAGAAGTGGGATGAAGTCTGGCCTGGTCAATGCATTCACCTTGCGGAAATCCGTACAGAACCTAGGGGTGTTATCAGATTTTGGAACCAAAAGACAAGGTGATGCCCAACTGGAGGACGATGGCTCAGCAATACCATGGTCTAACATGTAACTCACTTCAGCGTCCAGAAATTTCTGTTTTTCAGGATTCACACGGTAAAATCTCTGCCGAACTGGCTTAGCCTCCTCAATATCAATATCATTCTATCAATAGGTAGACCCTTATTTGCCTCCAGCTAGGGTTAGGGTTCAGAGAACGGAAGGTCGTTGTTTTCAAGCCTCTAGCATTATCTGGTCAGGAGCTACGGTCAGTCAAAGACGCACCTTAATTCTGAGCTAGGGTTAGGGTTAGGGTTTCTAAACCCTAATTTGCCTCCAGCTAGGGTTAGGGTTCAGAGAACGGAAAGTCGTAGAGACATGGGGCCAAGTTCTACCCATAGGTTTTTGGGCACCCCGAGTGCAACGAGCTGGGTCCTGGGCTTCTACGACCTTGCCTTCTGGAGATACAGCCTATTTGTGATTGTCTGAACA
>CAESWR010001094.1:170914-185837 GCA_903171835.1 Mullus surmuletus | reverse complement strand
CCCCCCCCCCCGGCAGGGATGTGTTTCTACGAGAAATGTAAGTAACTTCTAAAAGCTACATTGTAGCGGCTCGGTCTAGTTGTGTGCTGTTTGTATTTAACACATTCTTGCCTCCGTTCACTCTGCAGCGTCCATGCCCTGGGAAACAGGTCAGTGACAAATGACGTTGTTTTCCGCCTTCAGAGCGTTTGAAAAAGTGATGTGACAAATAACAGAGCTGTACTTTTTATTCCTTTTCCACAGACTTTTGGCAGAAGCAACGTAAGTTTCAGCCTCAACCTTTTTTTCATCTTTAATCTTTTGATCGATTGTGACAGATTTGAACCCAGGAGGACCAGCTGACTGCTGTGTAGGGCTGGGTATCGGTACTATCGACCCAAACAACCCAGTACCAAGTAGTATCGGTACATACCCGCAAATCGGGTTGTTTTTGTACCCATGTATCTATTTTAAAAAATGGTTTTACTGGAGGCCAATCACCGCGAGCGTAGGGCTGCAAAATTAATCGAATTTGATCGAAATCGCTATATTTTGCCACCATGATTATATGCGCATAATTGTCCACGATATTGCAGTTTAAAATGCGTGCTCTACCAATGGCTCTACTGCATTTCAAACCAAGCACTTCCTCAACTTACAATCAGCCGACTATTGGGGGATGAACCAGTCTATGAATCCCCACTGATGGCATATTTACTTTTGAAAAATGTCAAAGAATTGATTAACGTGGAAGTGAAATATCAAGATCCTGTTCATAAGCTCACGCATTCAGGTATTCTTTACTCACAATTATGCTACATCATGAGATACAGGAACTTGCCTTGCCGTTATTAAAGTGCACATCTCTTTTCACCAATGAATAATTGCTAATCATGATTAATAATCGTGATATCGATATTGATTAAAGCACTTTCGAAATGTATTTGTGTAAAAAAATCTTCTGAATGAGGAGGAGTTTGGGCATATGCACAACTGATTGCTTTCTTTTTGCATGATTTGATATGACGATGCGATATGATATTAGATGAAGTAACGAAAAAGTATTAAATGAAGTATTGGTATTGTTTTAAGGGTACTGGTATCGAAAAATTAAAGAAAACCCAGCCCGAATGCTATGGAATCCTTTACGAACACATGAATCTTACTAAAAAAATGGAAATTTTAATTTAAAAAAATCAATCACTGCCACAGGGCCGGATGCTTCCGTTTCTAACGGCGAAGCACCTCGTCAGCAGGAGGAAGGGGAAGGTGAGCAATCTGGCTCTTAACGTTTGAATTTACTCAGTTTACATCCACTCACTTACATGCTCTTTCTTTACCTTCTTTTCACTTGCAGAGGAAACACCGCTGGCCTAAAAAGTCATGTTTTAAAGGTTGCCCTCACTTTGAACACATACTGGAAGTCTGCAGAAAATATATTCTGCAGAACTCCTGATCTGAAGGGAACATGGATCGGATAAGCAAGTTTTTATATTTTTTGGTGGCCTTATTCTAGGCTGTTAGGCGGACAAGCAGCTTTGATAGCAGTGTGGGGGTTTTTTTGTTTGTTTTGTTGTTGTTGGGGTTTTTTCTCTCACTCTATTAGTTGCTTAAGTCAACAGATGTACTTAAACCCGAAAGCCTTCAAAGATGGAAGAATCCAAGATGCAGGACTGAGCAGCTGATCCGCACTGATAGAAGCACACGATGGGTTGCGTGAGATTAACTGGAGGTTAATGAAGTGCTTGGAGACAATAACAGGAAACCGCGGAAGACGTACCTTCCTGCGCCGGGCGACATACCTGACAGCAACAGGCAGGTTAAAAGGCCACGGGGGGCGGCAGCCAACGTGCTGTGGTGCGGGGTCCGCACGGCTGCGGCGTGGGGAGGAGCGCACCGGCGGCAGCAGGAGCAAAGGAAGCCCATTGTCTGATGTGGGCTGCAAGCTCCAGCAACAATCAAAGCTTTGTGCAGCCGGTGCCGACTCCTCGGCAGCAGCTGCCTTCGTTTGTGCGCTTCAATTTCGACAAAGTCAATCAGTATTTTAAATTTGGTTTAATACGTATGATTTGTATTTTCTGACCTGGCGTTTCCTTTCTTCTGAAGCTGACAAATGTGGCCTTTGAAATGAAGTAATGAACTTTTTTTGTCCTTTATTTTCTGAAATATACTTCAGACACCTTTTCTCCTTTTGATGCCGAGCACTAATGAACAGAAAGCATCAGTCAATGAATGAATTTGAACTTTTAAAAACTATATAAAAAAGTGCCAGTCACTTCCAAAATGTGCACTGAGATCTACATAAGCTGTGTATTTATTGTAGTTTGGTGGTAGAAAAATGTATGTATGTGTGTACTACAGATGTATTAAATGTTCTTTTCTATGGGCTAATAAACAGAATTAGAAAACAGCTCTTGAAGTTTCGCAGACACAATCGCACAGCATGCACATGCTTCCCCATCTATTGTATTTTAATGTTTTATCCTTTACTTTGTTCGTTTTTTAAGCATGACTTGGGGAGCTCAATGCAGTTGAATCACAAGAATGAGAAGTACGATTCACACGAATACACAGATTATAGATTATTTTCTCTTTATGATTTCTAATTTCCATTTCAGTCTGGTTGACTGTAGTGAACACACAAAAGTGCATATAGATCAGGGGTGTATCAAATCAAATCAAATCAAATCAAATCAAATGGGTTAAGGATGCACTATCCTGGCACACCTCATCGGTTTATAAAGGGCACCAGTTCTGAGGGAAACCACACAGATTGTAGCAAGTCGACACATTACAGTGTCAGTAAAAGGCTGAGTCACTTAAACTGCATGCTTACATACTTCCAACCACAAGAGGGAGGAAGAAGCCACTGTATGCATTTCTGCCATTTTAGTATTCCAGCAGTATTTCATAGGATGCTCACCATAACCACTACAGACCTACGCTTCCAGTCACATGACAGGCTGTGTGACTGCAGGTGGAAACCACAACCTTATAGATTGCTGTTTCGATTGCTCTCTCCTGGCAGCGAATTGGAATCATGACAAAACAAACAGAGGCTGAGTATGCGACACCTCACCACCTGGGTGCACACCCAGCCTGATGGACTTCAAATCTGAAAGTATAATGGTGAGCGTCAGACTGGCAACCCAGCAAATAGTTTCGAGTTGAAACATTAACAGACCACAGGAGGGGAGGAAATATCGCACACCCGGACCAGAGCTTCGTTTATCTCAGAGGAAGGTCCGCCATGTGCAGCTGTGGAAATATTTCACATTTTAAACAAACACAGCCCCGCTGAGGAGCCAAACAAATAGGAATGTCAGAAAACAAAGCTGAAAAAACAAAAAGACTGGTGAGAATATGCAGCTTTGATTGACCAAGTGTAATTTATTTCTGATAAAAAAGAAACCTCTTTAAAGTCAAGGCTTTTTTCCCACTTTACAGCATTCAGACATGTTCACAGTTACATTATTTCTCAGCAATAATTTCAAAATGTTTACATTCTTTGCAATGCCATTCAAAAAAGAAACTACAAGTATGTCTTCCATTTTTTCAAGGACTTCCTATAATATTCAAGGCTGTGTTCCAATTCGCATACTAGCACACTAAATCTTTTTCTGGCCTACTGAATTGAAGGGCAGTATGTGATTCAGAACGCAGCCTTACTATGTCCAAATACCTAGTTTGTGAAATGTAGTATACTAAACGAACCAGGTTGACCTACTACTTCCTGCTAGATTTTGCAGTATGCAAGCCTTCATGCTACCCTGGTTATCATTCCGACCCACAATTCCCAGCGTGCCATGTCTGCGACAAATAAAGCAGTGTTTAAGACGCACCGTGATGACAGGTGTAGTATATCCCAGTAGTATGCATACTGCATGCAATAGAAGGTACTTTCTGAGGTCACTATGCAATTCAGAACGCAGCCCAAGTAGCTGCTTCTCAAGAAAGCACATTCCAAAACCTATAAAAAAAGTTTGCTCGGTTGCATCAAGTAACACTGCGCTCCTATGACTCACATCTCTCCCTGCAGGTTTGATAGGTGCAAAAGCAGCTCTCCTGTGTCCTAAAAGGTCGTGGAGGTCAGAGTAATTCTTGACAGTTTATTGTTACCAGAATGGCACTGCAGCATTTCATCCTGCCACCAAGATAACTCGGCGAACTGTGAATACAATTGTCACATTGTTTAAAATGAGTGATGTGTCTTTCACTCCATATCAACTTCAATGTCTACACAAGAATGCCAATGACAGCAACGGCTTTAGTTTTGCCGTTTAAACGTGAAAAACGAGTCAGGCACCTGGATGCTGCTGTTTGTACTCAACAGGTTGAGTACAACAAGAGTATTTCAAACATCATTACAGCAATCACTCATTAAAAAATACATTATTAACAAAATGAAATAACTACCTTGATATAACACTTTTATGACAGGGTGAATATATGATTTTAAAAATAAGCACTATTCAATAAGAAATTACACGAATTTGCTCAATTTCTTTTCAAATTGCACGCAGTGTAACATTCAGGACAATCGGAGTGTTTGTAAAAAAAAAAAAAAAAAAAAAAAAAATTTAATAAAAGAGCTGTGTAATGTGACATCTGGCCAGCCGCCTGAAAGTGCAGACCATCAAATAGTTCATTGTGATCATTCCATAATTGTGGACCTTTTGCTCACAAAATTCAATCACTGAAGCAGCAGCAATCTTACAAAATACAAAAGAAGCTTATGCTTTGCCAAAACACCAATGGTCCCTGCTTTTCACAACACAGAAGCGCAGTGATATTTCATGCTTTGCTTTAAAAGAAGTACATCTGTTATTCACGTGTGATGATCCAGCATTCCATCACAAAAACAAACTATTCACAAATGCCTACTGCCCGTATGACTTTTGTGCTGCTGAAGCTTCAGGTGGCGGAAGAGGCACTTGTACAATTAACTAACTGACACCATCAGCATCAGAGGGATGAAATGATTGATCCCACCGGGAAGCTTAATGGAAGAAAAAAGGGTCCGAATAGGATGAAGGTGGGCAAATCTTCCGTTTACGCTGTCGGACTTTTGCCATTGGACAAAGGCTCTGCCTCAGAATTAGGTCCCACGGGACTAAGCTCTGTGGGTGTGGGCTGCTCACCAACCTCACCTCCTGTCCTTGGCTGGTTTCTATAGTGACGGGTGATGACCACGGCAGCGCTAACAATGTAGACAACAGTCAGCAGAGTGAAATAGATGAAGTACACCAGGAACTGTCAAAGAGAAACACAGCCTCTGTTACTTGGATCAAAGTTTACCGATCACACTAAAATAATGACTGATTAACATTACTGAACACACAGGTACATCATGTAACCCAGGGGTGCACAATTATTTTGTCTAAAGGGCCATATCGGGTTATGAATCTTGATGAAAGGGCCGGCCAGGTGGTGCAGGAAACTGACCCCCAAAGGAGGATGGGAGGTTAACTAAAAATGGTGCTTGATGCACTATTGACAAAGAAAAAATATTTTGAAAAGCCTGTAAATTAGTCCAACTCGGGATGGAAGATGAAGCTCCAAATGGTGTTTGGCCCCACCTTCTTGAGAGGACATGTTAGCATGCTAGGTGAAGGGGGGGTCTGACACTTTTTCTAACCAATCAAGCAGACACCCTTCTTACTTTGGCTTTTGGAGAAATTATTGTGAAGGCTCTGCGGGCCAGATCAAATAGTTTATCGGGCTGCATGAGGCCCCCGAATCTTAGTTTGCCCACCTCTGATGTAACCCATGGCTTTAGCTCATTGAATTTAGCTTCCTGTTCAAAATATCGGGGGATTTGGGCATATGGTAAGAACAATTTATGTCAGCAGCAACATTTGATGCCACAACAATCAGTGTCTGGGAGTGTGTTCTTTGTTTGTCCTCATCTCACTGACGCTGCCTTCCATCAATTTTGCCTAAGCTCCTTTATCACTTATCCATGAGACAAGGTGGACATTTTTGTGTGCAACAACTGCAAGTGATGCGAGTTAGTTTTACCTGAGAATGAACATCCAACGCCAGGCCTCGCTTGTCAGAAAATATCAGGTTGATGATGCTTTTCAGGATGGTCCCCAAGAAAGTGTTGATGCCAAACACCAGAGCACAGAGCTCCTTGGTGAGTGATGACGCGATCTGGAAACTACAGAGAGCACAGAGCAATCAGAAAGTATTCAAATGAGTTTAAAGATTGACAAGCGGAGAGTAAGTTCATTGTTACAATGTTTGTAATCACCATTTTTTTTAGGCTGCAACATAACTTCACAATCAAATGTGTTTTTGGCTCAAGGGAATAAAAAAAAATAAAAACTGTAATTGTAATGTAAAATGTGCTACAAATGCTTGCAGCATGCAGTACCAGTCAACATTTACATGTGATTAAACTATCTAATACTGCACAGAACGCAAACTTTGTTGCAACGATCACAAAAGTAGAGGAGTTATCGATAACACCATTTGTTGGGCCAAGGATTTTGGTTTTGTAGTTTGAAGTTTTGTAGTCACGAAAGGGTGCAGTTTGGGCACTCACGTAGCAATAGGCACGAGGAATTGGTAGAAGCCTCTGAAGAGAACGTAGGCCAGATAGCAGATCCAGATGTTGTCTGTGGTGCCCATGAGGAGGAGCAAACCCGCCTGCAGCGCCGTGATAACGGCGATGACGAGCTCGGACCAGACGTTCCAACGGATTTTAACATAACCCGCAATGAAGGAGGTCAGTGCACCTGCCAAAACATAGAAATCAATATGGAATTTCCACAATCAATTCAATTCAGAATTATTGTTTACATTTGGAAGGTTGTAATAAAAAATTAAAAAAAAGGCAATAGTTGTAACAATATAATATAAACCATTGTCTGCCTGTCATATGTTATCATGGGTTATTAACATTAGCTATTAAGTGAAGCCAATGTGGAGCACCATCTCTTGTCATCATTTATGAGTGACAAGGTCAGACCAAAAAATAAAAAATAAACCTGCCATACTCCTGCTTTATGGCCGTTTAAAGTACAGTCACTGATATCTGAGGCTGATGTCATTTTGCCCTGGAAAAACGTGTGCCAGAGCAATTACAGAACATCTTGACAACAGCTGACTTGAGTACACATACCGCAGACTACCATCCATGTGTGAATACCATCATATCACTGCTGAATATGAACACCGCCCTTTTTGTCCTTTTAAACCTCTGACATGTTGACTTTCTACATGTGAACTGTGAGTCAGATCTGTTCGACCAGGTTTTATAGCTCCTTTATAGCAACTCACGTCCTTAGCAAAACTGCAACAACCCGCAAAGTTAATCTTACACAACGTGTTGGGCCGACTTTATGAACAAATTGGAAAATTCCTTGGAAAAGATCAAAGTCTTAAAGTTGGTAGAATTGTTTGGATTTATGATAGTCTATTCAAGTGATTGTGGGAAGCTATGAGGGACTTTCAAGCAGCAGGAGATCACTGAACAAAACAAACACCTGTGATTTTAAAGCTGTGCAAATGCCTCACTCAGTAAGGTGGACGCTGCCTCCACTCCCCCGTTGTAAATGTTCTTGCTCTCAGTCGTCGGGTAGACTTTGTTCCACAGGATGTGAACGTAGAACAACACCAGGTAGTACCCTGTGGAATTGAACACCCACCACAGGGACCAGAGCCTCAGGTTGGGCCTCTTCACGATGTTCTTCACCTCCATCAACATCTGCACAAAGGCCGAGTCCCTCCAGCGTGACGCTGAGCACTGGGGGGCAACCGCGGCCAAGCTGTCCCCCTTCGGGTTCATCCTGTCCAACTCTGCCTTGGAAGCCTCCGCCAATTCTCTCTGCTCCTTATTATACGCCTTGTTGAAGAACAAGGAGCGCTTTGGCCACGGCAGGCACAGCGAGAGCAGCAGACCGAAGCTGACGAAGCCCAGAGATATGGCGTTGAGGGTGTAGAATCGGATGTTGCCCAGCGACATAAACAGCTGGCCCAGCACGGAGCTGAGAAACACTCCCAGGAGGACAGAGGAGCGCGAGTAGCCAGCCACGCGCTGGTAGAGGTTTGGGCTGACCAGAGAGAAGATGTAGGAGGAGTAGGCAACACGGCACGCCATGGTGATGCCGTAAAAAAACTCCATGAACTGCATCTCGAGAAGTGACGTGCCGAGGAGAAGAATGATCCAGATGATCACCTGGCTGACACCCTGGATGACCAAAACCGGCTTGTAACGCAAGAGATCGGTTAGCAGGAAGGCCGGCACCAGCACAACCATGTAGGAGTAGGTCAGCACCGGAGTGATCTCATTAGTCACCTGCAAGAAAACAAACAACATCAAAGAAATCAGTGTGCCGTATTTTCATATACTACTTCATATCAATGGTATCCGACGGACTAATGTATTTTTTCGGCTAAAAATACCAAATACATTTCTTTGTTTCAAACAAAGTTACAGCACAGTGTTGGAAGTTTCTTTTAACCAAAAGTAACATTGGCTGGCTTTCAATGCAAAGTTCAATGTCACGGTCGCTTCGAAATAAAACATTATTGAAGTGACAATGTCAGTCCATGATCGATTGATCCGTCAATCATGATAACATTTCAGGAACCCATAACAGTGTCCCACTTTGGAGGAATTTGAACTTTGACCATGCTGAGAAGGATCAGAGAATTCCCAGCAGGCACTCATTCATTTTCACATGCAATGAGTAGCTGGAGGTAAGCTTATGAAAGTCTTACGTGTTAACTTTTCATCTGCCTAGACTGAAACTCCGGAAACTTTTGAAAATAAAGTGCGACAGACTAGCATTCCTGCATTCTACATCATTAGCTTTGCTGTCAGTATTTGTGTAATGTTGCATCACCATCCTATTATGCAAAAACAAAAATGCTGACTTGTCAGTGTGAAGACAGAACTTACCTGTTCCCTGGTGAAGTTCTTCTCACTGCTGAGTAGATATGGTGTAATGAATGGTTCCCCGGGCTTTATCGATGCCATAAATCCATAGAAACACAACAATATCACTGAATATTTCCACTTTTTGGAGTCCTTAGCTTCCTCTGGGAGACCCTCAGAGGGAGAAGGCACCTCTGATGAGGAGACCGCAGTCTCAAAATCCACATCTTCCCGTCCTCCACTGTCTTCAGACGCAGGCAGCTTCTGGTCCATCTCTGTGTCTCCCTCTGAATGTTCTCCGTTCTCTACTGCGTTGTCCGTCACCATTGTGTCAGCTGGCCTATGTGCCAGTGGGGCTGTTTGCTGTGTCAAACCACCATGCAGTCTCTTCTTTTGAAGGGGGAAAAGCCCCAGAATTTGTCCCGACCGGGCTTCAAACTTGCAACAAATTCTGGTTCCGCGCCAACCCCCCAAGCTCTGAAATGGTGCGAGTGAACCATTCAGCGAAGCAGCCCCAAGGTGGTTAAAATTCTACATGCTGTCATTCGCATGTAGGCGAAAAACGTTGACCTTTGCTCCATTACGCGTTGACAATGTCAGACGGCGAGCGATCCAGCCGCCGGGTCTGGTGTCATTGTTCACCTGAAAAGATAACAATGTTGTCAGTTGGTGATTCAAGCGTGGTTGCAGACTGCAGCTGACACTGTTTACTTCTTTAAAAAGTTAAATTAAGTTAAATTCACAAGTTATTATGGTATTACTAATGGAAAGGAATGTCCATAATGGTTGAGTGGAGTCCCAGCTGGTGTGGGATCAGAACTTCACCTCAACACAAGTGCAGATTTAACAGCTTTGCATTTGCAAAGAATGTTCAAAACAAGTCCAAACCTTATTCAAGTGGCCTGTGTGTCACCCATCTGTACTTCCCAGCATGCAATAGGAGGAGAGGCGGGGGGGGAGGGGGGGGTTTCTCTGGGGGTCTAACGGACATTCCTCGAGCCGCGTCTCGAGCGCAAACAAGTTACACAAACCAATTCATTGGGCAACACTGGGCTACACATGCAGCTAGCTAGCAAACATAGCAAGTGTTAGCTCCGACGAACACACGGCGTTACTTACGACGCAGCACGTGTCCCAGACGCGCACATTAAGAGGCTCTTTTTTTTTGTTTTAAATGTAAAAAAAAAAATGTCATTGTGCTTACTTGTTCGGAGCGACGGTGACGGTGAGGTCTCTTAACGTGTCCCGCAGCGGCAACAACAAGCGCTCCATTGGCTCCCCGCGCTGGTTAGCCCCGCGCACTGGATTCTGGGTAATGTGGTCATATGCTGCTCATGTGCTGCGCGCTCTGCCACCCTTTCCCTCCATTTTTTTTACTGCTAGGAGCTGGTTGTCAATGGGAAGGAAGAGGGGAGGGTTTATGTCAGAGTGGACATAGAACATGGAATATTTATTCCCCTTGGAATTGTTAGTTTGTGGTTTTTGTGGCTTGGGTTTTTTCCGTTGTTGTTTATTTATCTGCTCTCCTGCTGTGAGTTGCAGTGAAATCCACTACACTGATGGTAAATTTTGTGAACACATTTTTCTTCAACACATTGTTCAGTTTATATTGAGATTGCCCGCTTCAGATAATATTCTATCCACATTTAACATTTTGTTTCTTCTCCTGTGTCCTCTCTGTCTTTTCAGTTCGCCACCTATTGGACAAATAATGATACGTCAGGCTCCAGCAAATGTGTTATTGGTGTTACTCATATTTTGGAGGTTTTTGTGTCATAACTAAACTATAAGATACACAAATGTACATACACACAAAAAATAACTAGCTTTGGTGTGATGGCCAAAATGATACTGAAAAGGTCTAGTCGGGGAGGTTATCTTTTTGCGTTTTATTTCTTGCATGAAAGGAGCATTCTGTGCACAGACAGTCTGCTGCTGATGCTGAAGTTGAACAGGAACACAAAAATGGTGAGTCGGGAGAGGAAGTGAAAGTCAAAGGTCAGGGAGGGGGTGGGGAGTTTTGGAGAGTTGCGAGGTACCAGCTTTGTCCATCTGATACGAGGGACACCATACAGATGCAGATTTTGTGGTTGGTCTAAGCAGGTGAACGGGTGAACTAAAGGGTAAAGGGGCGTGTGTGACATAAAGGAGGATATAAGCAATGTTTTGCATTCCAATTGGCTCATCACCACCAGAGACAACAATAATGTTATCTCAAACAAGTTAGTTTGAAGAGACAGCTCCTTTGTAGATTTCTAATTGGTGAGTCCAAATATTCTTGACAACATTGAATACAAAAACGAATGACTGAAACTGATATCAATGAGCATAACAATAAATGAATGAGATGCTGGAAATTTTATTTTATGTCAGAAACTGTTGGCAACAGCACATTCAATAGATGGCAGCAGTGTAGCTCTAAATCCTAAAAAATGATATGCAGTCGGTGGCCGTGATCTGCTTGATCTACTCACATTAGCAAGCAAATCGCAAAACCGACAGCAAACACTTTTATATACAATTTTCAGATGGATACGGAAACCTCAAAACACCAATTTTGTACCATCACTCACTTTCAGCCTCTGATTATTGGGAACCACTTGGGTCCATTTTACATTCCACGGTTCCGCTATTGTTGATCTGGTTATGTCACATCCATTATTATATGATTAATTAATTGAAAGATATCGGGAAACAACACATTAACAACCATTTAGGTCCGCTATTGTCCTGTCATAAAACATGGAGAGAAAGAAATTCTGGCATTTATAAGGCCAATTTTACAAAAAGATAAAAATAAAATCTAATAATACCAAAATAATATCCAGATAAAATAAATAATAGACCTCAAACGATGTATTAGTCTTTGACAGAGAGAAAGGAGAAGGGCATATATATATCGATTTCCAAAGCCAAGGATTCATTGCCATGCCCACCCAGAGCTCACTATCGTGCAGTAGACTGGAGGGGAGGTATAGACTGGAAGTTCCTAAACCAAGATCCTCCAGAAACACAAATCAGCCTCCTTGTTGGTGGGCATACCACTCTTTGTTTAAGAGGAATTAGTCGAAGCAAAGATATTCCACGCCAGAGTGAGAATGAAACCACTAGATGGAGCCAAAGCACTAAAAAAGCACAAAAGTATGAACTGGTGTCAAATCAATTGACCTGGGCTTTCCAAGGCCCAAAACATTTTTTCTAATAAATATTGTTATATTTGGAAAGCTAAGAACCAAAGTAAAACAAATACCTTAAAAAGTAATTGTGAAAATGTGTCACAGGACAGCTCCCATGCCATCTGAGGTCTGTGATGTGGACCTGCTTAACTTAGATGAAGACGCCCTCTCCTGTCTGATTTTCCTCTCAAAAAGCATTTTAATTTTACCCCTGAATCTCTCTCCCACAAAAGCATAGAGGACCGGATTGAGGCAGCTATGCAGAAGAGCCAAATCTTTGGTTAAAATCAAAGCCTTGCTCACGTATGTCCTCATGGTGCAGTTAAATGGTATAAGTTCTGCCCTCAGGAGTGAATCTATAATCAGGTTTACATGGTACGGTGTCCAGCATAGCAGAAAAGCGATCACCACTGCCATGATCACCCGCATGGCCCGGTACTTCTGGAAACCACGGGTGCGCAGCAGCCTCACAACTGTGATGCTGTAGCAGATGATCATGACCCACAGAGGGAGCAGGAAACCAAAGATGTGTCGGAAGCCGCGGGTGGCGATCCTCCACAAAGAGGCGCTGCCCATGTCAAATGTCTCTGTGCATATCATCGTTTGTGCGTCAAACGGCTTTGCGTCGTGGAAAAGCGCAGGCAGAGCGAGAGCACAGCCAAAGGCCCACACCGCCGCACAGAGAAGCCAGCTGCACATCTTCTTGTGGCCCCTGAGGCTGTCGTTGGCGTGCACGATCCCAAAGTAGCGCTCAACGCTGATGCAGGACAGGAAGAGGATGCTGGTGTAGAAGTTTGCTTCGAAGACGATGCTGACGACCTTGCACATGAAGTCTCCAAAGATCCATCCACGCACCAAATCCACGGACAGGAAGGGGATGGTCAGGGCCATCAGACCGTCCGCCACTGTCAGGTGGAACAAATACACGTCGGAAGAAGTCAGGTGCCGCCAACTTGTGGCAAGCACCCATCCCACCAACAGGTTTCCTGGGATTGCCAGTAAGAAGATGATTATCAGAATGATGCTGAGGGTCCAAGCTGTGACGGCATCCGGCATCTTCGGCTCACATTGTAACGTCTTTGGATTCACAGTGTAGCTGCTGTTACTGTAGATGGTGTCGTTGAATATGTACCAGTACTCATCACCGAGGTTGACAATGATGGACATAACTGGGAAGAGACAGGAAAAGTCAGAGAAATATATCACAACTATTAGAAGAACATACGTCTGCAAAAGAATGAAAATCAGCTGTAAAAACTTTCTTTGATAGGTTTCTTAAATTTAAGACCATTTCAAACACTTACTGTCTACACTGGCTCAACCGTGTCCAAAGGAGACGATACCCGCTTGACAATGAAATAAGTCAAGGAGTCGACGTGTCTTTTTAGGGGCAGTTGCTCCAATGTCTCGTTTCCTTGTGCAAGGTGTTATTGCACGAGCCTTCGTCATCGAGTGTTTTTTCCGCAAGTTCTCGCATGGGACTCTGTTGCGTGACGTGCAAAAAAAGCACACGAGTGGAAACAATTAAGTTCATGGTGGTTGTGTTTACTTTTGGTGGCTTTGGCTTCATGGTCCTGATGTTCCTCTCGGAGCCATTGTTGGTGTCATTAGGAACATCTGTCTGCCATTGGACGAGAAAAAGTCCATTTGTAATATTGGGTTTATTTAAACCACATGTAATTAGTTATTGTCTGAATAGTTTCATTGCAATGTATAAAAGAGACAATTTAAGACATGGCTTGAGCAGGTTAGGATGAAATAATTGAAACCTGACGATAAGGAGCTACAGTGTGAAACGTCTCTTATTACTTAGTTGCCAAATGATATTTTCCTTTATATTATACTATAAGGAAAAAACAATCGCTGGCTTGTTTGTTTCAGTATTTTCAAGTATTTTTCAGTCTTTGACATCATCAGTGACCTCAGTGAGCAGCAACATATCATGTTTTGCGGCTGTCCCTGGACCAGGAGATGCAGAAGCTGTGCCGTGACATGTTTCTTCAAATGCCCACAAGTGATACGACGCTGTGGCAACTGATTTAGCAATGAGAGGTGTGTGTGCAAACATGTGAGCATGTCAATGGAGACACTTTCTGGAAAGGAAACGCCTTGTACTCACTTTTCCTGTTGCATTCGTCCACCGTCCCCATCGCTTGGTCCCCTGAGCTTGGACACCAATCAGGTGAAAAGTGAAAGTGCGAAAATTCATTTCTTTCACAGTCCTTGGAGCATAAATGCAACTGTGTGCTCCTTTCATATGCACATATCATGCCAGTCATTCCAGGTTGCAATGATATTTGTACCCCTTTTGGGGTCAGAATATGTCAACTTTCACCAAAACTCTAGTTGGAAACGTAGATTCCAGTTCTTTCAAGTAAAAAATAAATAAATTCTCGCACTTTTCAATGTCCAAACGTGCCACAGAAACTGTATGAAATGTTCAGAGATGTTGATCTGGAGTTCCTGTGGAGGGTCAGTGACGACCCCAACATGCCGACCAACACACACACCCTGTCTGAAGACATGTCCCACTCAGGGGCCCAATTTAGTATGTGTACTCAGGAGCAGGGACGGTGGTTTCTGAGGATATTTTCCACTCGGTGGCCATCTTGGATGACTCCACCATCCCCAAACAGGAAGTAGACTTTGATGCATTGATGCTCTGAAGTATCTACACCAAAACTGGCATAAACGCAAGTTCAGTTAAATCGGTGGAAAGCAGGCAGGCACTTATCAAAATTTCTTGCAGAAGTTTATTACTATACTAGTTTACTTATAATGCTTTATAAGTGTGCCACATACAGACCTTGAAAGCCCTGTCAAACAGTGCGGCCTGGAGAGGGAGACTGGAGTGCAAATATATACTTTGTACTAAAAATTC